>CABEEJ010006368.1:7061-40279 GCA_901482245.1 Timema douglasi
TTTTTTTTTTTTTTTTTTTTTTGTAAACTTGACTTTATAACTGGGGAGTGTTTGAAGATGCACACACACGCGGGCCAAAGAAGCCAATCTTGCTGGCTTAACATCTTTTGAAATTATGTTACAAATTTAACGAGAACTTTCTGAACTGACTGGTAATATCAGCACACGACTTACAAACTAAAATAAGTCTAAAGCATACAAACACTTATCCCATATCCGTTTATTAATCACTGTGGAGGTTGAGCTCCCGTTTAACTAATTAAGGCAATTATATATTTTTTGGCCGAGCAAAGAATCGACCATTAGGGCCTTTTTACACCGGGACACTGCAGTGTGTGGCCTGATCACAGTGTTTCGAGTACTCAGTGTTGGGCGCTTGTATCTAGTTCTGCCGGCTACCAACATCAGACAGCCTTAAATTCATAACTGACGGTATAACTATGGTGATCATATAGGCTGGTGATCACACTTCCTAAATGTCAAACTCATTTTATCTTGCTAACCAGTGATGGGGATGTCGAGGTTTGAATCTCAGCCAGGTGTATGTACTAAGGGTGTTTAATCCACTCTCTACCTCCATGCAAATGCGGCTACATATCTCATAAAGTTCTACCTTCCTCATTCCTAGCACGTTATTGTAATTATATATATATATTATTTCATTTATGATCTTTGGTCTAATGTCACGCTCTTTTTTCCATTATGTTTCTGTAACAATGTATATTAATTCGTTACAAATATCTTACGAGTTGTAAGTAAATGTATCAATTTTTTGATAAAGGAGTGGGAAAGTTTTGAGTGGTACATACTATACATTATATATTATGTATATATATGAATACGTATCTGTGAATGGAAGTTATCAGTATCAAATGATAATGCCATTATATTGAAGATTGAGACAGCATAGGGATTTTCTTTGTAAATGACAATTCTGAAATTCAAAACAAATAAAATAATTCTAGACAATCTTGGAATTTTATATTATGATCTTGTTGAAATAAATAAAATTATTTGTGTGAAGAAGTTTATATTTATGTTTCTAACCATTTGCCTTGATCTTAGAACTGCGACATTTCCCTTAAAACGTCCTTGGAAATATGCTAATTCTATATTTTAAAACTATTTTTTAACTAAAAAACTTAAAATGTAAATATTTGAGATCTTATTGAGAGATGAAAATACATGTCATCCCCTTTTTGTTATGAGAAGTATTTTAAAATAACAGATCACTCATTCTCAAATAGTGTGGGATGCATCCCCTCGAATCGGTAGAGGTATTGGCCACTCCCTACAAGCCTGGCAACCAGACACACATGCATTGATTACCAACTGCATACACACAGGGGGCGCAACAGTCCTCCTTACATTCTACAGCCAGTGAAGAATTATATCTATTTTAAATATCAAATACCAACATCGGTGGACACGTGGTATAAACGTAAATCTCATTTAATATGGTTTGTCAATGACGAGTAGTTTGGGGTTTTAATCCCTGCCTGGTGCACTGAAGGTGATTTATCCTAAATAATTTCCCAGTCTCCATTCACACAAATGCGAGTATATTTTATTCTGAAATTCTACCTATCTCATCCATAACTCACTAGCGTGACACCCGAATGGATATTAAGTCACGGGGAAAACATAACATAAGCTTAAACTTAATACCAATGGTTTTAATTTGATAAAACAATGACCGTTTTTTTAACTACTTAGGGATTAGGTAGTTTATATTTAGAGGACGTGTACCCGCATTTGTGTTTAGGAAGAGTGGAAAACCATTTTGGAAAATCATTTTCCGTATAACCGACTAATATTTGAACATCGATCTCCCCGTCATCGGCAGTATAGTCCAATACGAAAGTAGCGCGTTAGACCACGCGATCACCGGGGCGGATGATAAAGAAACGTCAAATTATTTTGAAATGTTTGTATTGACCATAACAACAAATTACTTTATTTGTTTAAGGATGGTAGATTCTTGTTTTTCAGATCCTTCACCCTGATCACAGTACTGCTATAAGTTGCTTAGAATGTTATTGTAAACAAACTAATTTTATATTTTAACATATCTTTTAATATATTGAGCTCAATATTTAAGATTGTTTATGGTTTTGATCTCTGTTGGTGTCTTTCAACTTCAATTTGATGTAAACCATATGTTGGGATAACAAACCGCTATTTAAATATAACGAGCCAGTTGAACGTCTGCAAGGAATTTAACATTATAAACAATATAATATTATGTCAGCTTTTAAAGTATGTTTCAAGCTCATTTTAAATAAGATCTAAACCAAACTCTATAATAAAATAGTCTATGGTGTCAATCTGTCAATTTATTATACCGCATTTGACGAAGAGATCGGGGTTCGAATCCCAGCCGGGTGTTCTGAGGGAGGTTTTACTAAATTGTTTCCCACTATCCTTCCATGAAAATGTGGGTACAAGCCTTCTAAATTAAACCTTCCTCATCCCTAGGACAATAGAGTAATTAATAAATATAGGAAAAACATAAACAGATAGTAAGACGCACCGATAACAAAAAACATGTTTAAAAAAATTAAGTTCATCGACTGAAGTGAGCCACTGGCACCGTATTTTGGTAGAAATTCCTAAATACAAGGCCCAGGCTGTTTACGACAGGTCATACTTTTATTATAAACTTTATATGTATATTTAACAGTACAAACACGTGTTTTGAGCTGAACTTCTATCTAAACATCCGTAAATCTTTTAACTATATTTAGAATATGAAGTGAGTGTTTGAAAGAGTTTCTTAAAACATGTTTATTATTTAATAGAAAAAAGAACATATTTTACAGAAAATATTAGTAATAATGACTAATGTGTAGTTTTAATAAATAATAATTATGTTTGCTAACAAACTATTCAATGGTGGGTATTTCTGAATAATCCATTGCTATAATAATTATATCCTTTTAAAAAGATTTCATCTTTCTAAGTAAATTCAAAAACTTGTAAAAACATATTTTTTACTTATTTAACCTTATTTATGTAAAATATTATAATTGTGACCATTTTTACTTCTATATTAAGATGGCAATGTGTGTTTTGTGTGCAACTGAACTAAAAAATTTCGGTCCTAAAATTCTGTTAATCTTGTACCTGGGCCTACAGCCAAAACGGCTTAGTTGACATAATTCAAATATGATATTTATCTGTCACCTAGTAATATTGTGATATTATGATTTTAATTTTAGCTATAAAATTAAGAGTAGTTTTCTTAAAACTAATTCTTGAACATCCAAATTTTTTCAAAATGGTTATAACAATTTTGTTCAAAATTATTTTCTGAGGCGTGTTGAATACGATAAATAATACTATACTCCTGTTTTCTTGAAGAAATAATTATTTTAGGTTAGTTTATTACTAATAAAATTTAAATTTTTCAAAAATGGCTATAATTATTTAATTCAAAAAGGGTATTTGATTAGTACTTCACAAGATGAAAAAATATATATGTTGGTTTTTATAAACAAGTGTTATCTAAGGGTAGTTTACTAATAACTCAATTTTGAATATCTAAGACCATACTCTAAAAATGGCGATATTTTTTTTTCTTTCAAAATAGTGTTTCCTCTGCTTGTGAAAAAAATTAGGTGTTTATTTTTACAAGGAAAAATTATTTAAAGGTATATAAATTACTGATAAATTTGACCATCATTGTACACTATGAGAAAGTAAGGTAAGCACGATTGTGTCGTACCATTTTATTTTGAAGGCATACACATCCGAGCCCTAATTATTGATGTTGTGTTGAACGTTCTAGAACATGTCCCATGTGGAACAGCTCTGAGACTTACACTAACACAGACATGTTGCTGTACCTAACCAACTCTTGCCACTACGACAAGTGGAGTCGGCCGGAGACGAATAAAGGACCCTTGGAAGTCATGACACGCCTTCACGTCTACTTCCTGGGATTCATCGAGGCACACAGCCTGGTATGTTGTTATATTTACACTTCGTCTTACTACCCATCCGGGTATATTCGTGTATTTACCCTAATGGGCTAGAGATGAGACAGGTATAATTTAGAGGAAGTGTTCCTCATTTTCGTGGAAGGAGAGGGGAAAATCACACTCAGTACACCCAACCGGGATTGAACCCTGATCTCCTCGTTTTCGACAGTCTGGTGTATTGTAAGATTAGCGCCTTAGACTATGTGGCCACCGAAGTGGGTGTGGGTGGTTTTTTTCTTAAAGGTTTTCCCTCCATCCTTAAATCAAGTATTAGTACATTTCCTCTTAATTTTACCTTCCTACTCCCTAACTTAACGATAGATCTACTAAACAAGGGCGGCGGGGTTCAATCCTCGGTCCCGGCATAGATTTATCTGATTACCAAACCCTTCCTTCACCTCTGACAAGACATCTTGTGAATGTGGGGAATGCCAGGCCTCCACCGTGGTTCGGATTCCACGTTAAACTGTAGGTCCTCCATTTCATCTCACAATCACCCTACCATTACACATTAGCGTAAGTGCGTATAACCCGAATGGGTAGTAAGACGCGGTGCTAATAATAATAATAATAATAATAATAATAATAATACTAAACAAGGTTTTTATCCTCACCGTTGGGCGCGTGGTCCAAATACCAAGATAATTTAGTATAATTTACAGATGACGGGGAGATCGGGGTTCGAATTCCAGCTGGGTGTGCTAATCCTGTTGTTTTTTCCTAAATGTTTTCCCACCCTCCCTTCACGTATATTCGGATACATTTCCTCCCTGGCTCATCCCCCATCCATTAGTGTAATTTTTATATTCAAAACTTTCAAGTGTATTGAAATGTTTTGGAATTGTTTTTTCCCTTGAATATATTAAAAATTTTAGGAGCCGGATCTTCTGTATTTGCATTTAAACATTACTGTTGAATATCTCCGCAGCAATTAACGGCCCACGTGCTGATAAGGTACAGATGGCAGGACCTGAGACTGGACTTCAGCCGCCTGGCGCCCAACGCAGGACATATCGTCAGCGAGGGGTTCCTTAGGAACAGCATATGGACTCCGCACGTCTACCTCGTCAACGAGCAGGACTCTCTAGTCATGGGCACGGACCAGAAGGACGTGTTAGTAGCCGTGGAGCCAGATGGCATGGTCAGCATGTCCGCAAGGTGATTCGCATCCTCTTTCAGGATATAATCTTTAAGGTTATTTTGACTATGATTGGTGATATTTTTCATCATGTACTGTACGCATCTAGAATTCAGTTTGGTGGGGCTGGGTCGTCCCAAAACACTTGAAAGTAACTTTAAGGCGCGGGAACAGTTGATCAGAAATTCATAAACGTCAGAAACCAAGGGGGTTAATAAAGTTGCTGTGTGGAGCTGTCTAGAAGTATTAAAACAAACAGGGTAGAAGGAAATCACAAATGATAATAATATTCATGTTGTGACTCCCCCTTACTAAATTACATAATTCGATAAACAAAGATACCTTCTACACTTCCATACCAGTTATCTTCCGTATCCCGGGCCTTTAGCTCTTATATTTATATAATACATATATATTAATTGATTGATACGGGGGCTGTCTAGGTAGCATAGATATTAATTACCAATCAATAGGGCCACATAAAATAGTTTTGTGCTCATTCCAGTTAACTTCAAACCCGTGTACTGTTAAATGTTTTGTCAATATCTAACCTAAGCGCAACATCTGATTGACAATTAATGTCTCAGATACCTAGGCAGCCACCTTAACAATGCATCAATATATTATCTAGAATCATATTTTGGCGGCACGAAGGGGTGCGAAGGGGAGGTGGGAAGGAGGTTGGATGAAGGGATGAAGGAAGTAGAAAACTCACTCACACCTTTAGAAATGTTCGTATATTTTCCTTCGTGTCTTACTATCCATTCCGGCTCCACGTTTTACACCAATAGTTTATATTCTGAAAATTGAAAAATGACACCTGGACACGGAAATCGAACCAAGGACCTTTGGCTTGACGATTTCCGTGTTCATGTGTCATTTTTTAATTTTCAGAATATATCTAGATGCGGTTAAATCCGTACCAAAGCAAATATAATAGACTTGGCTATTTGATTCTTAACTAATGCTTTATAGATAAGGAAGGAAGATTTTAAAGGAAATATAGCTATATATTCGAGGAGGGAGAGTGGGAAAACCATTCAGGAAAAGAATACCCTCTGTAAAACCGGTTGGGATTTGACCTCCATTCACCGGCAAACCAGACTAGTTGAGCTTGACACGTAGTTCACGTGTCCACCCTTTCAGAAACTCAAGAATGATCCGTGATGTCACATACCTCAAACGACTGCTATGACTTGAGACATAAAGAAATGCTGACATTATCAATAGATAATATGAATCTAATGTTTCGATTTTAGTATTTTTACCTTCAATTTGATGTCTTGAAAAAGTGCATTTTAATTTTAATTTAGTGTAATATTAGCAGACATTTCGGGAGGGAACATGAGAGGTGACCCTTGACTACCTTGAATACGTGGCTCAAGACGTGTGAACAATTAAACTAATTATTATGTTTTTTTTTATCATTTTCAGAATGAAAGTAAAACTTTCTTGCCTCATGGACTTGCAGAAGTTCCCCTTTGACGAGCAGGAGTGTCCAATGGTCCTGGAAAGTTGTAAGATTTACTTTATTCACTAAAATATATATTTGTTTTAAATGGAACTACTGACGTATTCTAGTTTCATTATTTTATATCGAATATATCAAATAAAAAAAACTGTATGAAACCTAATCTGAGCGGGTAATTATTTGCGGCATGGCCGCTAAACGTATTGTTGACGAACTTTGGCTAATGGAAGATTTATTGGCCAAGGGAGTTTTCAGGCAGCTTCTTTTTGGGGTTCTATTTATGCAGGTATAATTTAATTGTAAGATTCGATATCGTATCTTAAATTTATTTTCATTTATATAGTTTAAATTACAATATCTATATGTTTTAACACAGGGTTCCTAATATTATATTTATAATATTGCTCCTATATTTACCAACATAAAGATGCAAAAAAAATCTCCTAATACAACAATGAACATGATCAAAATCTGTAAGAAAATGGTTTGATAATCATTCAAATAGTTCATAGTTTTTTATGTGATATTTATCAACATCTAGGATAAAATAGTTAATGTCTTTCTTACTAGCATTCTTTGGCACAAATTCGTCGATCATCATACTCCTTTTTTTATTATTATTATTTTTTTATTTTTAAGAATTTGGGGGCCTTGCTTCTGCGCACACTACTCATGAATATAAATCCCCCCCTTGACTTGCCGTGGGTTTGGACGTTGTGTGTATTTTTTGGGTGGACTATCACATTTAATATTATTGATAAAAATAACTCAGAACAGAAAGATTATGAATTTAAACCATACAAAAAAAATTGAATCAATTTTAACAAATTAATAATAAATGTATAGTAGATATTTTGTTTGCGGCCTGCAATGTTTGCTCTACCACACAGACTGGCTCGCGAGTCATGAAGGATGGGCTCACACTGCTTTAGATGATCTGGTACAAGCTAATAATACTAGTCTATTATTAAAATAAGAAATAGTACTCAAATATAATAAAATAGTTAGTTTGTGTTCAAATTAGGCCGAACGGCTAAATAATTTTAAGAACTATAAATGGAAAATACAATTTTGGAAAAATGTACATAAGATCAGATCAGCTTACAAAGATAATTATTTTTATAAAAAATGAAAACTTAGTTGATGATTGTGTCTGTGTGTCTCTCTTGCGCAATATGTTTTAAACTAATCACAGACACTCACTAATCACACACACAGACATCCACAAGTTAAACATTTTTGAAGATTATTCAGTTTACCGTATCATGGTAATGGATGTAGAAATTTAAAAGTTGAGATATTTTTTAAAAATAACTTAGCACCACGTCTTACTACCCTTTCGGGCTATACGCTTATGTACTAATTACGCTAATGGGTTAGTAATTGGGAAGGTTGAATTTAGAGGAAGTGAAACAGAATTTGTGTGGATGGAGAGTGGAAAACCATCTAAGAAAAAACCCTCTCAGTTCACCCGAGTGATATTCTAACCTCGATCTCCCCGTCCTCGGCAGTCTAGTTCAACACAAAACTTGCGTGTTAGCTAACTACACCACCGAGGGAGGTGATATTTTGGTAATATTTGATGTTAAGAAGTAAAATAAACTTTGTTTTTAGCTCCACGTTTTGCTACCCGTTTGTATTATACGCTTACGTACTAATTAAATGAGGTATGAGTAAGGTTGCATTTAGAAGTGTACCCGCTTTTGCGTGGAGAGAGTGGGGAAACTATTTAAGAAAACCACCCTCAGCACACCCTACTAGGATTGAACCACGATCTTCCCATCATCTGCAGTCTAGTCTACTGCGACAGTAGTATCTTAGACCATGCAACCACTGAAGTGGGTTAAAATAACTTGTTTGGTTAAACACTTATCAATTATATTAGTTATATTCATACTAATTTAGTAAGGAGAATTATAATAATACTTATCAATTAATTTACTTTGTTTGGCGGAACAAACTTAAAAATAACTAACTGAAACTTGATTATAAGATTTTAAGTTATAATAAAAGGGATTTTAGAGTTTAACTTTTTGTTTAGATTATATCTAATCTTGGCATAGACTTACGCATTTTATTCTTTTAGGACACTATTTTTAAAGAATTATTTTGTTTATTATAGAATACATTCAAGGATGCATTAAGGCTCAAAAGTCAAACAAGTAAGATTTAAATTTCTGTTCAATATTAATTTAATTATGAACTTATCAGGAGTTTTACTAATCAACTTTTTTTAGAAGCCAAACCTTTATTTTGTCTAATAATAGTAATCTTAGAAAGTATGATAAGCACTTGAGGTTAACTTCCTCACATTGGTATATATTTTTGTTCTCATGATTTCTGATTTGGTTTGCATTCATTTTTAGTTGATTTTTAAAATTTCTACTAGGTGTTGTTCTGTCTTACGACAGGTTCATACTCGGTCAGTGAACATAGACCACCAATGTGCCCCATCCTATACCTCTTCCTTCAGCTCCCAGAATTTCCTTATTTCCTTCAAGTCATCAAATATTTGAATCCTCCTTCTTCTTAAGCTACTCTTTCCCTCAACCTTACCTTCTATGACGACGTGCAGAAGACCGTACATTTTAAGGATGTGTTCGATCCAGTTTTCTTGGTATGAAATAATCACATCCAAAATGGTTCTCTTCTCACCAACACATTTTTAGGACTTAGTTCATCTGCCATCCTCTCTGTCCCCCTGATCTTCTCAAGTCTACTCCAACACCATATTTCAAAGCTCTCCAAGTCTTTCATTTCCATTTTCTTGAGAGTACAAGCTTCTGCTCCATACAGTGCGATGGTCCAAATGTAGCATTTAATCAGTTTCCTCCTCATTTCCAAACTTAATTTGCTGAGCAGCAGTAATATCTTTTTGTTGAAAGCTTCTTTGGCTATGGCGAGCCTCGACCTAATTTTCTTGGTGCACTAGGCATCCTTTGTCAGCAGACTTCCCGGGTACTTGAATTGATTTATGCTCTCTAATTCCTGGTTTCCAATCTTGACTCTCAGCAGCTCTTCATTTTTTGAAATCCTCATCACTTTTTAATTCTCAATGTTGATCTCCATGTCATATCGTCTCCCTGTCTCCATCAGCTGCTCCAGCAAACTCTTATTAATTTCTTGCTCTTGGCTGTTATAATGTGAATTTATATTCAGTTAAGAGGTAAACTAATTAAATGGGGTTTGGTTGTTAGGCTTGTTTTATTTAGTTTGAAACCACAAGTGAGCATCATTATAGTCAAATACAAAATTCACTTTTTTTTTTTATTCTTAAATATCCGTGATGATCCGAGGATTCTATGAAGCCGACCGTTGATGTTTATTGTTTCTAACCAGGGACGTACAACTCCAGCCAGCTCCTGTTAAGCTGGGACAAGGATACTCCTGTGACAGTTAATAAAGACCTCCACCTGCCCGAGTACAAGCTGACTAACATGTGGTCCAACTACAGCATCACGTCGTACTCCGTCATGGGAGAGATCAACACCATCATCGTGCCCACCCAGCCTTACTACGGCAGATTCGGTAACATCTCAACCATTCCCTTAAACGTTAAGGCTCTTCTCTGGTCGGATTCCGGTAGGAAGGAACCTTAGGAAAATAACAAATTTTTTGCATTCAATAATGAAAACATTTTAGATTTTACTTTATTATTAATATTATTTCATAGGTTTTGATACTTTCTATGAAAAAATTACAGCTTCAGCTCACCTAACTTTACATGACTACATTAAGATTATTTTAGCAGCTTTTATAGCAGTTTAAAAAAAAGTTCATTTTTATTTACATCGCACTGTGCATGCTCCTAAGACTTTCATCTTTAAGTAAAGTAGCGGGAATGGGGGTTCAAACTAAAGAAGCAGTTTCAGGAACACCATTACGAGTTCTGGAAGGATCTGCTGATGGATTTTCCGGACATGGAAAACGATTATGACAGTATGTGCAAAAAAAATAAGGTATGGGAATCATTGAAAAATAAAGGGGTAGAAGATGGCATGGTGGAGAGAGTGAGAGAAATGTTTGAAGGAAGTGTAAGCTGTTTTTAAGTGGAAGGGAAGAGAACACAATAGTTTGAGTTGAGGAATGGCTTGAAACAAGGAAGTGCACTCTCACCATTGTTATTAGTAGTAGTAAATGGTTGTAATGATGAGATAGGTGGTAGGATTAGTAGAGGAATGAAACAAGAAAGCAATGATGTTTGCATATGACTTGATGATGTAAGGAAACGAGGAACTAGGAGTGGAGGAACAGTTGGATGCATGGAATGGGGTGGTAGGACAATATGAAATTAATAATGCACAAAAGAGTGAATTAGTGACAACACGAAAGTAAAATAAACACATGAGGGGAGTAACATTAGAAGGTGAACAAATGAAGAAAGTGGTAAGTTTCAAGTACCTGGGAAGTGTGGTAGAGGAAAAGGAGGAAACGAGCGGAAAATTGGGAAAATAAGGAGACACGCAGAGGCCTTTTAGAAAAGCATTATAACTCTGGAGTAGAGATGTGCTGCAGAAGTCCAAAGGAGTGATGGATAGAGCGTATTTTGTTTCAATATTGCAGCATGCATCAGAAACCTGGGTAGTGAATTAAAGGAATAAGAACAAGATACAGTCATGCGAGATGAAATTTCTGAGGAGTAGGCTAGGAGTGACATGGATGGATAGGATGAGAAATGAAAGGGTGAGAGAGAAAGTGAGTTAAGGTGAAACCCCTGCAGAAAGAGGTAGGGAAGGAGAGATTGGCATTGTATGGACATGTGAAGAGGATGGAACAGTGGAGGATTTCAAGGAGGATGCTCAAAATGGAGGGACAGGCAGGAGGCTAAGAGGAAGACCCAGGGATAGGTGGCTGAAAGGAGTGCGGAGAATTGTGGATAGGAGTTGATTGGGCCGGCATGGTGGAGGAAGAAAAGTTATGGGAGGACTATAGTAAATGGAGAGGTTTATATTCGAGACAGACCCTAATAATGGCAGGAAACTGTGTATGATGATAATGATGATTATGTATCCATATAGCCTAGTCCTCAAGTCTAAATTAGTTTTAATTTGTGTACACACTCCATATCCTTAATCACACAATGTCGTGTAACCAAATGGGGAAGTATAAAACTTTGTCCTCTTCGATTAAGTGAGAATAATGCTTTGAGGTGATTCTACTCGTATAAATATAATTGTTTATCGCCTCATCCTACTATTTGTTCAGGTTATGAACATGCTAATATGTCAGGGATTAGGAAGGTTGAATTTAGAGAAAATGTACGAGTTTGCGGGGAGAGATAGTGGAAAAGCATTTATAAAAAAACCCAACCAAAGTACATTCGATAGACCCGCCTCGGTGGCGTAATTGGCTAACGCGCGTGTCGTGTTGAGCTCGACTGCTGAGGACGTGGAGATCGAGGTTCGAATCTCAGTCGGGTGAACTGGGGGTGGTTTTTCCTAAATGGTTTTCAACTCTCCCTCCACGCAAATGCGGGTTCACTTCCTCTAATTCAACCTTTCCAATTCCTAATCCATTAGAGTAATTAGTACTTAAAGCGTATAACCCGAACGGGTAGTAAGACACGGTGCTAAATAATACACTCGACAGAGATCCAAACTCTGACCCCCCTTGTCATTGTCAGCCAAATATATTGCGAGAGTGATGCCTTAGACCAGAAGTTCCCAAACTTTCTCGACTTGAAAACCTCTTTCACAAACATCAGAGTTGCATGAACCCCCTGATAAATATCCACAGCCACAAACTTAATTTTACACCTAATTTTTATGAAATTTATTTATTAATTGTAATAAAATTGTGTAATATCTTTAAATTAACCTACTATAGCTCCGGTTGGTACTTTGGAATACCACACCGAATATAATGGAATAATGTTGAAACTACTTGATTACAAATTCAAATAATTATACATTTATTTAAAAACTTAAAACTGAAATTAAATAAGCAAAGTACTGTAGTAACATTTTCGTATGTTTACTGTCACAAATTATCACAATTCACATGTTTTTTAAAAGTGGTGCTGGAAATTTCTACTTTTACACAACTGAAATAGATTCCTTTAATCACAAAATTCCATGCCAATCTAAGTTTCAAAATTGTTTACTAGTTTTAACAGTTACTCACCTCTTCACGTGACTTAGTGAGAAGGGTGCACGCTTTCTTTGGATGGAACAGAGCTTTAAAGTCAGAAACCACAGACGATTAATAAAGTTCCAAGTCACTTTCAGTACTGAGTCCGTTTCTGTATTTATTTTTTTAAATAGGCATATGAAGAAAAATATTTCTCACACAAATATGTAGAATAAAATGGTACCAAACCTGTAATAGCTTTATTCGCTAACACTGGAAACTCCTTCAAACTTAATCAGAAACCAATTAATGACCAATATTTACAGTTTTTCTTTAATTCATAATTAGTGGAAATTTCAAGGAGTTGCTCTTTTCCACTTACGCTTAATGTGAAGGTTCCAAAACTGCTGTCTCTTACAGAGGATTGTGAATCCAATTGTTATTATTGTACATTTTCTTTCAAAGAAAGCTGATTTTTTACCATAAAGTCGTGAAGGGTATCAAAGCACTCAGTTTGATTGCTAATTAAACATGTTTCCCAATTATTATTTTATGAACTATTCAATACGGTCTTGCACAGTAAAAATGTTAATATTTGACCCCTGAAGAGATAGGTTTAAGCTGTTCGTTTTTGAGAAAATGTTTGCCAAATAGACCAAAGCCTGGAGCCACATTTAACCTTGCATGCACTTTACTTTGTGAAATGGATGGTTAGTAAGAAAAACGAAAGCTTAGTATTTAAGTTCAAACAATCTTGTAAGAGTTCTACCTCGAGATAATTACCTGACTTCAGTGTGTGACAATAAACGGTTGTTAATGTTTCCCATTTTCTCACAAAGTGTTAAAAAAAATCCGCCATTACAGAAATATTTTAGTGAACCCCTTGGAAGATTTTGCGAACACAAGTTTGGGAACCGCTGCCTTAGACCAATCATCCACCGAAGCGAGTACATAATCCCCTTAAACATTTTTATTGTATTTGTTGGTTAGTGTTTCCAGTTAAGATAACAATAAACTAAATATATCCAAGCTTTCTTTGAAATGTTATTTAAAGTAGATAAATTAAAATATAAATTTAGAAAACGGTGACCATTTCCTTGAATATCATTGATGCTTTGATTTGGAATTACAAATTAATGTTCATTTATCTGTGTGTGATTCGTCATTGGTTAACAACGTCCTTTGTAATATAAAGTTGACCCAACTTACATGAAGGGTTACGTAGACTACTATGGATAGGGACACTGTGGACAGAGTAATATGTTACTGTCAAGGCCGGAGCCAGCCAATAATTTCAAGGGGGGTTTGGCGGACACATACCCCAATTGCCGTAGACTATAAAGAATTATAAATTTTTAAAACCTCTAGAAGTTCTATGAAGTGTTTTTTATGGCAACATAACCCCCTAACTGCTGGAGGCTAGGACAAATTCTAAGTATCAAACACTTATAGAAGCTCTCTAAAGTGTTTTTTATGGTAACATACATAGCCCCCTAACTGCTGGAGTCTAGGACCAATTCTAAATATTAAACACCTCTAGAAGCTCTCTGAAGTACTTTTTACGGTAACACAGCCCCCTAATTTGTACTTGTTCCTTAATTTTGATATAGTTTGAACCATAAATAAAGCCACACATACTTTGTTCATAAAATTTCGTGGAGAGGAGGGTGGAGGTTGAACCCCAAAACTCCCATTTGACTATGACCTTGGTTACTGTGTAATAATTCTCTTATGGACTAAGCCTTTTACAGATATGGAGTTTGTAGACAAGGCTTGAAACTCTTACTGAAAACATTTTGTCATATTTTCTTTATCTCATACATTTTTTAGAAACATTTAAAAAAGGTCGAATTTTGAGATAATGAAAACATTTTCACTGAGAGATAATGAAAAACCATTTAGAAAAAAAAAACACCGTTAGAACACTCGGCTTTAATTCAAAGCTCGACCTTTCTGTGGTGTCAATGACCCACAAGCCACCACTACCAAGTACTACTTTGGCTACAGTACCTCATAAAGTAGATAGTTTTAAGGTGATATAATCACAAGGTTATTCTCTCAGTATGGAGCAAGATAAAACCAGCCTTGTTATCACTTTACTAAGACAGTCTGTACTATAAATTAATATAATTGTTATTTCTTTGTCCTTTCCACTAGTTGGCAACTATAGCTCCTTGGAAGTGAGGTTCCACATGGCCAGGGAAATTGGACATTACATCATGGATTATTTTGTCCCTAGTATTCTATTGGTTGTCGTGTCATGGGTGTCATTCTGGCTAGATCCCAACGCTGTCCCTGGACGAACCACCTTGGGTAAGAAATACATCTGGTGTCCTTCTGGATGGACCTCAACGTTGACCCTGGTTGAGGCCACTATGAAACCATATTTATATATTGAATTATAGTTAACTAGGCCTACATCTTTTCAATAACCTAAAACTGTGGTTCTATCCTAGTCAGGTGTACCGAGGGCACTTTTTCCTAAATAGTTTTCCGAGTTTCTCCACACAAACATATGTACACTTCCTCTAAATGCAACCTTCCTCATCTAAAAGTAATCAGCATAATTAATACATGAGCGTGTATCCCAGAAGGGTAGTAAGATGCAACGGAAAAAAAAGCGGGGTTTGTAGTGTAACATTTCTGGATAATTATAATCTATAAAACATAACTAGTACTCTAATAGAGCATTTTTTACATTGCATAAAACATCCAACTTTATTTCTATGGAATTATTCCTAGGTAAATAAATAAATAAGTATTCAGGAGCTATAAGAGAAGTATTTATCACATCCACTGCTAGTCACACAGCATCCAGCTTGAAGTAGATTAAATAGAATTCATTCGCCACAGGAGTGATGGTAACCAACAGCTAGCAGAAGATGTAAAATGGTCGAAA
Organism: Timema douglasi; assembly: GCA_901482245.1. Taxonomy (NCBI): domain Eukaryota; kingdom Metazoa; phylum Arthropoda; class Insecta; order Phasmatodea; family Timematidae; genus Timema; species Timema douglasi. The sequence continues at coordinate 22,622 of CABEEJ010006368.1, forward strand.
GAAAATTATAATTAAAAAAAGTTGTTTGTGGTGAAAGTTTTGACTGCCTAAAGTGACAACAACTCAACATAATTATGTTCTTGGAGAGAATATGGTTTGGCGAATGGATACATGAGAGTAGATTTAGTAGCCTTTATTAGCTGTCAGCACCACTCGTATGGCCAATTGACTATATCTAGTTAGGAGGTCAAGGTTTGTGCATAATAATTAAGGCGTCAAGCTTATCAAATCTGGTTTACCAATAGTGAGGAGGTTAAGCTTCAAATACTGCCAGAGTTTACTGATGGTGGTTTTTCCTAAATATTTCTACACGCTGCCTCTACACAAATGTGGGTACATTTCTTCTAAGATTATACCTTCTCCAGTTCTAACCCATTAGTGTAAATATGTGGATATTAAGATGCAGTTAAACAAATTTACAAATAGTCATACTAATAACTTAGTTTGTGACTTTTCACATATGTAACACAATACATTTCAGGAACCAGTACTATGCTGACATTCATCACACTGACTCGTAACACAGGCAGTGCTCTACCCAAAGTGTCCTACATCAAGGCTACAGAGATCTGGTTCATTGTCTGTACAGCTTTCATCTTTGGCTCACTTGTCGAGTTTGCTTTCGTCAACACCATCTGGAGAAGGAGGTAACTTTGACTGAGATGTATACAAAAGTAGTCTGGTTAGGACTAGACCTATGGACGTGAGCACCCAGATGCACTAACTTAATTCTCTCAAGGCCTGAACTATTAAAGGTCCATATTGAATTTGTTCCAATAATTGCACTTGGTGAAGGGTTTTCATTTATTATTGCCCTGTTAAGATGGCATATTGCAAAAATAGGGCACTAAGTGCTGTTTTCATATGGCATTGTGGGAATCTTTCTCTAACAAAACAAATAGTCAGACATGACTGGGTAAAGATGTTTTTAAACTATGTTATGTGTATATTATATGAAATTAAAATTTGGACTGATTAATGCTGTTCACAAATATTAATTAAATGTGCTTTAAAAATTGCTAATTTCAATGTATTATTGTGTAGACACAGCCTTGTTCAGTTTAAGCATTTTTGTGTAAGCACAGCGCTGTTCCTTTAAAAACTTGCCCCTCAGCAGCATAAAAGTCGACCCCGGAGACTGTAATTTTAATAGCTATAAGTAGCCAACAATCTGACCCATCCATCACAGAATCCACCCTAAACTATGAGTGATATATGAGCTTGGGCACAGGACAAACTTGGACACCTTAATGATAGAGCTAAATTTTCATGTCCATGGACTATTTCATCAAGCTTTAACCCATAAGAAAATTCTTGTAACTTATAAGAAATTAGAAAATTATGTTTCTTAAAGTTACAAGTAAACTCTTTTAGCTAAAAAACGAAATTGTTACAGTTTAAAAGTGTTTTTAGAAGTTTATAGTTTGATTTCATATAGCTATATGTAGTTTACAAGTACTTGTAAATCAAGGAGTATTTTCTACAAGTTTCAGCACATAAGTAAAATACTTTACAAGTGCTATTTTAATGGTTTATTTTCACAAAATTAGTCCAGAAAAATACTTTAAATTAACAAACAATCTGTGTACAAATTTTAAGTAGTACCTAACATCATATGTGTTAAATTCATATACTTATGAAGTTAAAAAATGAGTTGATTGAAAAATTGAGAAAAATTAAAAAAATAGGCTATTATTGAAGTGTGTAAATGAGAGGAAAAGAACGAAAGCAATTAAAAGAGGAAGAACGGTGGAAAGATAGAGGAAGATGAAGGCATTTTACTAAGCTGAGACGGCCACTAACTGTAAACATTAATTTAATTTAACTTAGCACTGTGTCTTATTACCTATTTGGGCTATATTCTTAAGTACTAATTAAGCTAATGGGTTAGGAATTGGAGAGGTTGAATTTATAGGAAATGAACCCGCATTTATGTGGAGGGAGAGTGGAAAACCATTAAGAAAAAACCACCCCAGTTCACCAGAACGAGATTCGAACCTCGATCTCCCTATCCTCAGCAGTCTAGCTAAACACGAAACTAGCACGTTAACTAAGCCACCGTGGTGGGTTTGACTGGAAACAGTTGACGATGATGATGATGACTTGTAAATTATATCAATGTGCTATGTGTGTTACAGGAAGAATGTGGAGCTGAAGAAAGTGAACAGCAAGTACATCCTCAAGTCCACGTTGACACCACAGCTTGCGAGGAAGAACATGGGAGGAAGACAGAGCCCCAATGGTAACAGCCTTGACCGCTGCCAGTCCTGGCCCACTGTCGAGAAGGACAACAGCGGGGAGCTCTTCTACCTGGGCAATAACCATGTGAGTCATTGGCGAGAAAACATACCTCATGTCCACTTGGGTTGAAATAATTTTGTCAAAGACATTATGATTACTCACCTTAAAGTGAGGTGAGATTTAAGAAGGGGTGCTCACATCAGAGAGCACGTGGTGTTCAAATCTTGATCGGATGTTGGGGCGGTTTTTTTACTAAGGAGTTGATTGCTTTCTTTCTCCACGCTAATGAGGGTACAGTTAATCTAAATTTTATCTTTCTTCCTTACTATTAGTGTAATTAAACGTGGATAGCCCAAATGAGTAGTAAGATGTGGTTCAAAAAAATACCGAGAAGAGGAAAAAGGAATACCAACCGATTAGTCTTGCACAAAATGTAATGTTTTAATTACTCATATGGGATCAACCATCAGATCACAAAAGCCATGATAGAATAGTAATCCCTTGTCTCCTTTATTCCGGTTTAATAAATTAATATTATGGACTTGAACGTATACCAAGTTAATTCCAATTTTTCTTTTTATCCCCACATTTTTTAAGTTTAGCTTTTACTTCGTTTCACATTCTTAAAAGTGACCTTTGCATATTCCTATAGTTTAATTTTACAGAGACTTCTTTTAACTTATTTACAGGCTAAGATTTTTTTTGTTTAACACTGCACCTGTTCGGAATATACATACATGCAATAATTACATTTGTGTTTTAAGTATGGGTAAGGTTGACTTTAAAAGAAATGTATCCAAACTTTCTTGGACTTGGGGTGAAAAACCACCCTCAGTACACCCGACCAAGACTCAAGCTCCTATATCCCTGTCATTGGCAGTCTAGTATATTGTGAGAGTGAGTCCTTAGACCATGCAGCCGCTGAAGTGGGTAGGCTAAGTTAGTTTGTAAGATTTATACTTAATAATGTGTTTAGAAAATGCACACAAAATGACTGATTAAAAAACCCAAATTATATGTAGCATGGCATATCCTCACTAGGTGTATTACTTTATCTTAGGGTAGCAGCAACACACTCACGGTAAATTCCACTGACTCCATCATAACCAACCCCTCCGCAGAGAACAACAGCAGTGCCGACTACACTAGTGTTGTCATACAAGTCCCAGGTGGGAAGGACACTGCAGGTAATGTAACACCAGCGTCGGGCGGCTTCACCACCATGACTCCGCAGGATATCGCTAAGTGGATCGACAGACGCAGTAGACTCCTTTTTCCAATTGCCTTCATTATCTTCAACATCTTGTATTGGGGCTTTGTGTGGATATAAAACCAGTCACACAGCTACTGAAGAGATCCGAGGGTTATTTATTTCCCCTTACCCGCAAACCCAGCAAAGGAAATTAAACTAAGACTACATTTAATTAAAACTAAAATTCATCTTTTCAAGTCATCAAGTGAAATATAAGAATATTCTATACTGTGATAAATTTTCATATTAGTAATATTATCAATGAATATTGTATGCCACATTTATTGTAAGTGATCTGCAAGGTTGTTAGAATAGAAGGTTGCCTTGATCAGCCATTTCCGTGGAGCAGGTTGAGCCGGATGCTGGGCATCACAGATTGACCGCCCGACTACCTCCCCAGCCATACAACTCAATGTTACATTGCCGATAACTCGACTTGATTTTAATTTAATTTAAAAGCACTTAACTATCAGGGCACTTATATATATCTGTATCTACTGCATAATATATATGACTACATTATATTAGAAGCAAATGTCTCAAGCTTATAGTGTATGCACACGTTATAATTAAGAAGTATAATGACGTTCAAAATGTTTAATATAAAATATTTATTTAAGCAAAAAATCACAGTTAACAACATTAAATAACCTCTTTCCTTAGCTGTGTCAGTTCAAACTATTCTTATCACCTCTTATAGGTTGGAGATGAATAAAGTAGAGTTTAGAGAAAATATATGAGTATTTGTGTGGAGAGGTGGTTGGAAATAATTGTCAGTATGCTTTGCGTTAAAACCCCAACCACCCGATCCTCAATCAAACAGCTTAGATGAAACAGAAGCTTTTGTCCATGTTATAACATATTACTGATGTGGAAAAAAAAAAAAAAAAANAGCAAATATTTAAAAGGTAGAATCAGGTTTTTAAGTTAGTAGCAAGCAGCGTTAATGCAAGCAATTAAACCAATATCACGGTTCAACTTATAGGCAGAGGAATTTTTATTTGAAAAAAAAAAAAAAAAAAAGGAGTTTTGAATTTTTAAATATTTATCAAACTATCACACATTATTAAAAATAAACCTAATAAGTATATTATTCTAAAAATAATTGTTAGTTAATATTTATATTTAGGTTTTTAACTTAAATTCGGGTTGTTCGTCTAACAGCGCAAGAAAAAGTGTCATCATTTATTGTAATTGACTATAATATTGATATTATTATCCCAATAGAAATATTTGAAGCTTCAAAATATCATGCCTGTTAACTTTGGACATTATTCCACTAATGATTTGGACATGTTTTATTGAAGTGTTTTTTGGGCACATGCGCTAAGTGACTTTGCCATTTAGACTAATTTTTAGATGACGGTAGGGTCAGGGTTTGAATTCTGTTCAGGTGTTCTGAGCGTTTTTTTCTCTCTTTTTTTTCCAAAATGGTTTCCCACTTTTACTCCACAAAATTTTACCTTATTCATCTCTACCCTATTAGTGTAATTATTAATATGCCTACATATGCACAGAGCCTAATGAGCCCATGCCGGATAGTTAAATTCAGTGAAAAACAACAAAATACTGGTGTCGATGTAATGTAGTGTAGTATATTATGTGATTGTAATTATTATATTATTAGTAAAATAATTTATAAATGTACTAACATGTTGCATCACTTCATTATCTAATGAGTTGGCTGAAATGTTTGAAAGTAGGTAATATAATCTATCACTTTCGCATATTTTCTATGTTGCTTCCGTAGTTTATCTGAGTTAAAATTATGTTTATTTCCACCCCTACAAAGGTGTATCCATTTTTTACAAATTACCGGATCTTTTGGAAAAGAATGACACATTATTGATTTCCCATCAGAATTTATTTTTGTTTTTGGTGGTTATTATTATACACAGCACCTGTACAGCTTTTCCCCAGCATCTTTGTTAACCCTAACATATTGTTTGTATTAATAAAAAAAAGGTATAAAAACAAAAATATTCAACTATTTATACTATTATTTACATTATTATATGTATATAAACAAAACATAGAAAACATTCTTCTTTTGAATCTCACTCGATTGAGGGAAAATCATTAAATACATTATAAATGAGGGGAACTCTTAACAATATTACTACCTGCTGGCATGTATAGGGACCGAGGCTACCTTGTATTCTAAGAACCTTGAGTGATATGAATCATACAGTCTTACAAAGTATTGTGTCAGCTGTACTAGACTACTTTCATGACTTGTGAAGTCACAAATTACATGGTATGGACCGAGTCATTTAAGAAGATAACACTAAGGCCAACTCTGAGTCATCAGCGATTGTGATTCAATGATAGCTACAAGCTGATGAATTCACACGTCCATCATACACCCTGCTTTGAACTATGGGTGAAGAATGACCCTGAGCACGAGGTTATTCTTGGACAGCTCACAAGAAGAGTATTGGTGCGCTAAACCAAAGGTTTCGGGTTGTATTTCCGTGTCCAGGTACGACTGTATCCATAGTTCAAAGTTAACTTTAACCTCCTTAAAGGAAAAGTGAATGGGGGATTTGGTCTTGGGCCCTTTCACCAAGATTACATACTAGATAGATGTCCTACCATATTACTAAAGACATGATTGAGTACTTTATATTTTTAATCAATACAATTTTCTTAAACACTTATTTAGTTAAAAACCTGAATTTGATGAGCAGGTTCTATCAATCTTGCTTTCATTAATATTTGAAGCTAGAAACGAGATAAAAGAAAAAACTTTATCTGTTCAGTGTTAGAACAAGCAAAAAAAAAAATCATTCTATATTTCTTTTACATAATTATATATTAAATTTCCATTGTTCTGTTCATGTTGGTTCAAACAGTTTTTGTTGCCATTCTATTTTATAATTAAATTATATGTGTTATTACAAATATATGTTGGTGGTTCATGACTCTGATGGTACACTAATGAACACTGTAAGACCATTTTGAATACACAGTAAGTGCACAAAAGTGGGGCATATATTTGAGACTGATGTGATAAGGATTAAATTAAAACATTAGGTTAATTTAATTTGTATATTTACTGTTCATAGAAAGGAAAATTTCCAGTTCTTAAATAAGCTGGTTGAAAACTTGTAAAAACACAAAGCTACACCATATCCTTAAGCTACAGGCCATATTATTATCAAAATATCATTGAAAGGCCAAATGCTGCATTTACACATAAATATAATTTATTATACATATACATAAATATAAATCTTGTATGGTTTTATGTTGTATTTAAAGGCAAACTATATTAATTTACTTATGAGAGCTTCCATCTTGTTCTAAAAGTGTGTTTGAAATTTCTCAAAGATTCACTTGAAGCAATGTAAATAATTGACCTGTTTAGGCTGTATGTCAGGTAATGCAAATAGCGATAATATAGGTGGAAAATTGTTGATTTTATTTAGTTAAAGTGCCAAAATATATGTATACAAAATTATGAAAAATTTTTTTTAAATGTTTAGTTTACTTGAGTGCACATTTTAATTGTGATAGTATTATGTCCAAGACAATGTATTTTAAAAACATGTTAAAATATGGATGTATAAATATTATAGTGTATGAATTTGTTTTGAAAACATTTTGTAACTCAAATAAAAAACAAAACAATGAATCATATAAGCTTAATACTTAGCTAAGCAGTTTTCAATAAAACATTTTGTTTTCTATATTATAAATTATCTTAACTGTATTGGTATTTATTAATTAGTTTGTAGAGTTGCGGCGATAACATACTGTTACAAACACAAGTTTGATTTATAAACTTTATTTTGTAACTTGTGTTACAAACTACTGCAGCGTGTTGTTTTTCTAACATGAGCATTTTGATTTTTTTTATATGTTTATAGGCATTGAACTACCAGCCTCCTTTTAATGTTTATTGACATTAAAGTTATAGTTGTGGTTTAAAGAAGAATAGATAGCCAGCACTCTTGCTTGGGTAGTACTGGAGTACCCATAAATTGATGAGACAACACACAAACAAACACATATTTAAATTAAAGAAGGGGCAAACCTATTATTTTACAAATCTTAGAAATTACTTTTCATTTTACCTACAAATATTGAATATGAATCTTATAAATCATGATAAGAGGTTCATTTTACTACATTAATTTAAATTAGCCCATAAAATGTATACAACCGTCTTCGGTGGTTGCATGGCTTAAGGGGCCTCGCACTTACAATAGACTGGATTGCCAACGACAGGAAGATTGAGATTCTTAGTAAGAATTTTGTTTTTAATTGCTCAACTATAGAAGAATAAGATGAAATATTTTCTCAAATGCGCACGTCTATAGTATAAAAAAATCTATCGAATGTGTGAAATTGTAATTTCAATATTTGAATTCAATCCATTTATTTGTGCAGGTATTTTAAATCACAACTATATTGATTGCTAAAAGATTCAAGGGATTTAAAATCCCATCTTTAAAGTGAATATATAGGTGATAAATTTTAGGGAAATGATAACCATTTATTATGCAGGTGAGAAGTGAGGTAGTGATTGTATGTATTCAAAAATGTGTGTTATTTTGTAAACCTAATATATTTTTATAAATTTGCCTAGTAGTTTACAAAATGAGGGCCCAAGTAAAACACAATAGGTGGTTATGGTCTGGTTTACCCATTGTTTTGTACAAAAATGAAATCTAAAAAAAAATTGATACTAATAAGCAGGGTCCAGAAGTTGATTACATCGCATCTTTTTTTCTGTTAAGTCGATCACAATGATAGCTTGTATATAAACACAGTTTATAATATCCTTATACTGAAAACATTACTTTTATTGTGGATATTTTAATATTTGAAGGATTTTACGATTTATGCATTTTTGGGATTTTTTTCTTGTTTTTACACTTATTGTGCATATTTAATCGTTCTTAGAATCATTACATAAAAATCATAACATGCAACAAGCAGGGATGGATTTACACATAGTCCTAGTAGGCACGTGCCTATGGCGGCAGATTTTAGGAATGGCAAATTTTGAATGACAAAAAATAATACATATATTTTTCTGGCAGTTAAAATAATTTTATTACTTCATCGTGTGTGTGATTGTTGTGGCTTGATGTATCTGTGTACCAACTTGACAGAGTATCGCCTTAATTCACTGATAATTGTCTTAATTAATGGTCACTTATTGGATAAAAGGGATTTGTCTGGAATCAATGACCAGTTCGCTCAGCAGAAATCAAGGCGAAAGATACTATAGACTATTTTCTTATTGTGTATATGCAAATATTTTATCTGTAGTAACATGTTCTACAGTCTATTAATGCAAACTTTATATTTTTAAATTATAATATAATATTTGAATTGGTGTGTTGTGATAGCGTAAGAGTATTTATTTCAATTTTTTAAATATTTGTTTATATTATTGATACTTATAAAATCTCACTATAATAAATAATAAAATAATGTAAGCACTTTTTTTTATCTGTCATTCCAGAGATAGCACTTGTGTATATAGTATATATGTGTTGGTGTATAGGGGATGTTAGGGGGGAAACGGGAATTTATAAGATTAGAAATTAAGCTAGGAAAAGTGAGCGATAGAGAGTTGTAAATCCCCCACCCCCATGACAACAGGTAGTTTTTTAATGCACAAATTCATTATTTCCATTTACTTGAAGCATTATTTTTCTCATGTAGTTTATAAAACAGGAGGACTATTAATAAGAGGACATAGAAGGAAAGGTGGAACAACAGAGTGAGGAAAGCAGTAAAGGAAACGAATAAAGCATTTAGAAGCGTTTTAAGAATAGGAATGAGGAAAGAAAGGAAGAATATAGGGAATATAGGGACAAGAAAAAGAGTGAAGTTAGTGGTACGGGAAACCTGGAAGGATTGGATGCAAAAATGGACAAAAATGCTGGAACAGGATGTGGAAGGAAGTAAGAAGATATTATATAGCCAAGTAAGAAACAGAAGGCGAGAGAAAAGATAAGAAGTTAGAATGATGGATGAAGAAGGAAGAACGTTGAAGACAGGAGAGGAAGAAAAGGAACTATGGATGAGATATTTTAAGAAGATGTTCAACCCAGAAGAGGAAAGGGATGAGAGTTAAACAGAGGAGCAGGAAGTAATAGCAAAAGATGGGCAAAGAAGTCCAACATGGAAAAAAGATTAAATACATTAAAGAAGATGAAACAAGGAAAAGCGCCGGATGTGGACGAAATGACTGTGGGGATGATAAGAACCGCAGGTGAAGTAGTCACACAATGGTTATACAGGATGATGAGTGTGATTTGGAAGGAGAACAAGGTACATTCAGACTGGAAAAAGAGAGTTACAGTAGCCCCGTGGTTTCTTTGGTGCTGACTGACAGCGCACAGCTGACGGATTTGAAATTTACTAGATCAAATTATGTATTCCTACGCCAAACCATATGATCTGCAAAAACATGTGCTTAGCAGCTGTCACTTCTGACAGTCAAAATTTAGGTATATATCTAAATGTTGACTGTCAGAAGTCAGCTGTGAGCTGTCAGTCAGCACCAAAGAAGCCATGGGGCTACTGTATAATAACTAGTTTAAGAAAGGAGATAGGAAGAGGTGTACAAATTATAAGGGGATAGCGCTGATGTGCCACTATACAAAAATATATGAGATGATACTGGAAAAGAGAATAATAAATTAAATGATAAAAGGTATGAATTTGGGAAAGACTTGGTAATGGTATTTATGGATGTGGAGAAGACATATGACAGCCTGGATAGAAAAGAAATTTGGAAAGTAATGGAGGAGGCCAAAGTGGAATGAGGAGCTGTAATGAGAGTGAAAAGCAGGATAATGAGAGCAATTAAAGGAGAAAGAGTGGTGGAAAGATAGAGGAAGATGAAGGCATTTTATTAAACTGACCCGACCACAGGATATAAACAGTTAATGATGATGATTATGTTGTCTGCACAATATTTTACTAAGGCTTTTCTTTTAAAATAATTGTTTAATTCAGTGAAGTTAACAGTAATAAAATTAGTTTTTCTGTTACAAAGCCATACAACAAAATTAAATAAATTCTTCTTCTTCTTCTTCTTCTTCTTCTTATTATTATTATTATTATTAGCACCGCATCTTACTACCCGTTCGGGTTATACGCACTTACGCTAATGTGTAATGGTAGGGTGATTGTGAGATGAAATGGAGGACCTACAGTTTAACGTGGAATCCGAACCACGGTGGAGGCCTGGCATTCCCCACATTCACAAGATGTCTTGTCAGAGGTGAAGGAAGGGTTTGGTAATCAGATAAATCTGTGCCGGNTTTACAAGATGTCTTGTCAGAGGTGAAGGAAGGGTTTGGTAATCAGATAAATCTTTGCCGGGACCGAGGATTGAACCCTGGCCGCCAGCACATAAGTCTAACACCTTACCCCTAGACCGCCAGGTCACCCAATTAAATAAAAATTTCAAGTGTTTCGATACCAATAAGGAAACATGATATTGCCGAAAAAATATTTTAACGATATAAAGTTAAGTAGAATCTGACACCTTAGCTCAGTCTGTAGAGTGTCTGTCTACTGAGCTAAGGGTCCTGGGTTCGAATGCCGGCATAACTGAAAAGTTTATCATTAGTGAAATGTGAGTTTACACTTTCACAGTGATGAACTAACGACCGGGGGCTGAATGTTGTGCCTGTCCTAATCTTATGTTAGATTATAAGGCATATGAAGCTATGACAGGCCTAGAAAGCCGGTAGTGGAAAATATATGGCTTGAATAAAATTTGACCCAGGCAACAGGCTGGTAACAGTAATGGATGTAGAGTAGAAAGTTAAGTAGAGCTAAAACATCAAAGTTAGTTGATGAAGGGTAGTATCTATATAAATAGATTATACAAATTTTGTTTTAAGCCTAATATTCTTTGCCACACACAAAATTAACCAAGTAGAAATAAATAATTAATTTACGTACTATTTTACCAAAATGAAGGCCAAAGTAAACCACAATAGGCATGTTTTGGTCTGGTTTACCTATTGTTTTGTACAAAAATTCAATATAAGAAAATGGATATTAATTGTTAATAAAATTATTTGCATAGCAGTGTCACTATCAAAGTACTGGAACACAAATAGTGTTAATGATATTGATCTACTTATTGATCATTTAACAGAAACTGTCAAAATCTTTCACCCAAAAAACAATGAAACACATAAAATATTCTACTACAGCCTTTTACCCAAAACAAGTTCTCTTACATTTTAGCTTCCTTGAAGCAATGCGGGAAACCATCAGTGGTAGCTCGTGGAATGTTACCAGGTGGGGCCCTGTCTCGACTAGGCTGTATATGTAATGTGTTGCCTCTTGTTCAGTATCATTCTCATTTGTGTAAAGTTATTACATATACATAATATATATCCACTCATTATGTTCTATTTTTAGTGGTGTATGTTGTTCAAGATATTCTTGGATTATGTTCCAAACAGACTCGGTCAGTAGTTGGAAAATAATGATGATGATGATAATGGCATTCATAGTAAGAATACAAATGATCCCCAGTTGTGGTCAAAAATTAAGGGTTGTTGAGCTTTTAAGTGCTGAACAATCACTAGAGACATCAACATTTAATGATACGTGTTCTTACAAACTATTAATCGGCACTTTAAAAGGTCTACCAAAACATATTTAAACTTAATTAATAATTATATTATTTTTAAATTCATAACACATGTGTTAAATAATAAATAATACAATATGTTTTTTCAAGAAATTGACAACTTGACCTTTTAAATGATTAATTCAAATGTGAATTTACAATAACAACAGTCCAATAACTAAAAAAGGTTCCCTCAAATTATAAAACTTATATTCCTCTAAAAAATTTTTTTGTAAAATATGGTTAAACAGGCTATTATAGTGATCATATTTCGATCAAAGGCCAATCTTTAAAAGTAGTTGAAATATAGTGAAAGAAAATACCATTTCAAAGCAAACTTAATTAAAGCTTCTATAATTGGTTTGTCTTGTATGTACAAATCTTATCCATAGTTTTTCTATACACCAAACTATATCACTTAAATAAAGAGTTGATTTGTTACTATATTTAACCATAAATACATATTTTATTTAACCAACTTTTTATATCGAAATCCAATTTTTTATTTATTGAAATCCAATTACTTTATTTACCAAAATCACCCATAAGAGAATTTTGTTTCAAAGCTCAGCATTATATTTATTAGCGTTTAGTGCTTTACCCAAGTTGGACAATAATCCCGTAAGATCATAGCTTAAGTTACAATGGTTCACTCATAAATAAAGATGTCACAATCACTATTTTTAATGAATCATATTCTTAAATTTTAATCCAAATTATAATATTCTTTAAAATTTATAATTCCAATATTTTTCGTGTATTCAAACTCGCATTAAAAACATTGAATTTATTTATATACTTTTGGAAAGCAAGAAAGCAGTTCAAGTATCGCTGTGGACAAGGAAGCTTTCAATAAGATGAATAGCAAGTTGAGTTCGGAACTGAGGAAGAAACTGATAAAATGCACATTTGGAGAAGAAGGAACTTCGACACCCAGGAAGATGGGCTGGAGAAAACTCGAGAAGATCAGGTGGGCAGACAGGGGGACAAATGAAGTCTAAAGAAGAGTGGGCGAGGAGAGAGAACCATTTTGGATGTGATTCTTCGATACAAAGCAAACTGGATGGGACACATCCATAGGAGGAACCATCTTCTGAAAGGTATCACAGAAGGCAAGGTGTAAGAAAAAAGAAGCTTAGGAAGAAAGAGGATTCAAATATCGGTTGACATGAAGGAGAGGAAAAAATTATTGGAGCTGAAGGAGGAGGCAGAAGACAGGATGGACGCATTGGCAGTCTAAGTTCATTGACAATAGGAATGGACCTGTCGTGAGACAGAACACATAATAATAATTAGTAAAAATAAAAATCAAACAGAATAAAACAAAGACAAACCACTATAAATTATAAAAATAGTTAAAAAATCATAATAATGTTAATGAAAACTGTTCTGTTAAAATCAATGATTTTAACAACACTAAGAATTATTGTATTTGACATTTCTATTCATAATCATATTGCACATAAAGACTAAATTTCAACTTCACCTAGATTTTAATTTTAATTGTTTAGCCAAAGTATCTCATCACCTAGTGGCAAAGCAGGTGAGTTGAGAATGATTTAAGTTCACAAATAAGGGCAGGCCCAGACACAATTTGCCCAACTTCTATAGTGTATGTGTAAAAATAACTATAATAAAAGTGGGGTTGGGTCAAAACCACTATTTTACAAATCCGAATTTTCAATTTACCTTTGAATCCCAAATCTTGTACAAAATTATGAACATAAGAGCAAATATAAATAGAATAGAATAATTGAAAATCCAGCTCATAGCTTAATGTTAACTTTCTTTCATATCGTCCATTCATTATAACATTCATACATTCAGTTAAATGATGAATGACTGGCCTGGGGCCTGGTTGTTAAGTTCATCCTATAGATATAAATGGTTATAAGCCACCAATAGGCAGTATTAAAGCTCTAAAACATATTTCGCATGAAAAATTAAAATTTTCTTCTTAAGGATTTGAGGGTCCCATCCATAAATATAAGAATTAGGAAACAAACTAAGCCATCCCTCCTCCCCCTTTTTGCAACACTCCACACATTGCGGCAGTTCACATGGTGCTTGATAAAGCAGTTATGTATGCATTACATAGCCTTACTACACCAACCAAGAAGAGTTAGCTGGACAATTAACTGAGCGATACAGCAGGCAGTTTGTAGAAGTAAGTCATCGCATCAAGTGCTGCCTTGGTGCTGATGTTATAGGCTGGCTCTACACACTCCTGCAAATTAAGTACAATGTTTAAACTCGTTATTAAAAACATTATTTATATAAAATAATACATGTTAAAGATAAATATTTGCGATTAAAAGGTTAGTCTTGTGTCTTTATCACATTCATAGTTAGTAAATTAATGAAACTTCACCAGATCATATTAATGTGACCCTGGTTTGTAAATATTAAAGTATCATACTTGCAGGACTGGATTGCCAGTGACATATAAGGTCAAGGTTCAAATCTCGGCTGGATGCACTAAGGATGGTTTTTCCCAATCTTTCCTCATACTTGTTTCCAAATCCCTACTCCTTAAAAGTAAATCCTTTAATAGCTATGGTTATTAATGATTATTTTAAAAACCTACTAGCATCAGCTGAAGCAAGGAGGTTGGAAAACCACAATGTGGGAGAAAAAGTGCACTTGGCTTGAGTTTTATTCTTGGAATCAAAGCAGCTGGCATTGATACAAAAATGTTTTGTTTTCTTGCCTTAACAAAGTGCATAGTACTTAACTACCTTTAATAATAATTCATATATTGACATTCCAACAAGTTTGTAGTGAATGCAATAAATACATAGTAAACCAAGGACTTTGTTTTTGAGCTGCATCCAGGCTATTCGCATTTAACTATGGGCTGGGGCATGGAGATTTTAGAGGAAGTGCACCCAATTTGTGTTGAGGGTTAGTGAAAAGGGATTTAGGTAAAATACCCTCTAGTAGCGGCGTGCTATGCTTCAATACTTATATTTGGCTTTGAAACAAATATTAGCTTTGACTTCGCTGCAAAATAAATTCCAGCTTCAACAATTATGAATCTCTGCCAATAAAAGTATTGACAGTCAAAATACTCCATTTATGGTCAATTATTGTTATTCTGAGCTGTTATATAAAATACAAATCAATATTTATAAGGAAAAATCCTAAGTAATCTGTAACTAAGTTGTGATTATAATAACTTGATTTATCAGAATAAATGAAAATATTCAAAAATTGTGCAATAAAACATTTTTCAAGTAATTTTAGTGCATAACATTAAATAAATAACAATGTAACATTAGCAATAATAGCTAATGTTAAATAAATACCACCCACCACAAATAAAACCAATACATATAGACATCTTGCAATATCAAACATTTTCAAAAACTTACTATAGTCAACTCTCAATTCTACAGCCTTTCATGGTTCCCTGGAAAAGGGTCGTTATTTCGAAGGGGTCGCTATTGGAATTTGAACAGAATGTGTTTCACCCTCGACCCTCATTAGCAAAACTTGCATTTTTTATACATGTGAAAAAAAACTACCTATTTCTTGAAGAATTTCATTATGGAGGCCTGCTTTTTCTTGGCGCCAGTTTGCTTGACGAAGTCTTTTACTTTATAAAACTGGGACCACAGCTATTCGCTAGCACCCTGGTGCTTGAGTGCTCTCGAGTAGACCTCCCCAGCTTTCAGAACATCTTTCTTCGTGGGGATGTCTTTAGGCTCTTCTTCCATTTCTTCCTCCCCTCTTCACCACCGGACTCCTGATGCTCCCTGATTATATCGGCATCGTCGAGGAGGCCCCAAACTGTGATGTCATCGTCTACTGCTATGTACTCCTCATACATGCAGTCTGGGGCTAATCTCTGCCCCGTTTACTCGTCGCATGGCCGAGTGAAAGTCAGGGAGGCAGGCGAAGGTGCTGTTGATGGGCAAGGCTGAGGTTTCATGAAGGGGTCCACCTGCAGTTCTGTGGAGGGGTCCGGCTAGGAATTGGCGTCCACTGGCTGTGGGCCATCTGGGTCTTCGATACTGGCAGTGGCAGGAAGCACACGGACAGCAGCCTCTTTGTCGAATGGTAAGACAAAGTGGGTGTGTCGAAAGCAGTTGTGTCGGAAGCGTTGTATACATTTTGAGGCTAATAGCGCCTAAGGATGTTTCGGAGCAAGCGCATACACTCCTCACCAGTGTTGGGACGACTGATGCGCTTTCACAGACGACCTTGTAGCTGGATATTCTGTGACACACTTTGAAACACTCTAGCCACCCACTTGAACACTTAATGTTTTCTGTAACTAACCTCTGGGCAAATTCCTTGGTGTTGCTCTGCATCCTCAGCCCGTTTATAGGCATGTTTTGCGCTCTATGCTGGCTGAACTACTCCAGCATAACCTGCTCCAGATTTTTGTGCATTGCACCCTTCAAATTTTTGGCCTTTACTATGTGGCCTTCCTTCTGCACTGAATTCAAAATTTCTTCTCTCATTTTTAGAATCGTGAAGTGTCAAATTCGGGATGCCATGCCGCCACGCAATCCCTGTCTTTGTAATCTTCTCATCCACTTACTGTATGATCTTGTACTTCTTCATGAGCGTCAAGAAGGTCCACTTTCCATTCATTTTGTCAAAATTATAATTTATTATTTATTTAAAAAAATAGTGTGGGCCGTAGAAAATCGTTCACAAAATCAAACCAAAAATGTAACAAGCCTGTTGTGTGATGTAGTGGCAGTCACGCGCAGGTAAACATTGTTTTGCTTAAGGAGGGGGTGGACAGAGTCAAGTGCTATTGGCTAGTACTGATGGGGGGTGTCTATTTTTATACCTGACCCACCCCAGTTACTAGTAATACAGTGCTCACAAAGTTAATTGCAACACAGCGGCCTAAATAAGTTCAACAAATACATTTTTCGACCAATTTCCTTTAAATTTTCGACCTTTTTTCCCCAAAAAAGGGTCGTTACATCGAGAGGGACGCTATTTCCCTGGGGTCATAGAATCGAGAAAATATATGCTTTACTCACTCAGACAACCTCATGAGATCTTCACTGTCAACTCATCAGATTTCCAGAATGACGTGTCTAGATGATGAGGTATGTTAACAAGAGAATCATGCTGCTAGCACGTGTTCGCAACGTGGCAATATACTTTTAATATCAAGATTTCCCCCCTTTATATCCATCAACAAGACCTATATAAAGCTGGTGCTCAGCTAACTTTGTTATTAATTCCGACACAACCACGAGAGGTCCTGGTCTGAACTTGGACATAGTTGCTCCAGGATGACCAATTATAAACTCTTTATATTTTGTTAAATACCTAAATATAAACAACCCATAATGGGTTTGGTTGTTTGAACACTTAAATTAATATATGATTAAAATCGTTCTGTGTAGGTGTCAGTAATTTCTCACTAGAAGATTTATTTTGGAAAGTAAAATTGTCTTATGGAACACTTAAGGCCATACGTCCAGAATTTTTTTTTTCGTCATTCAAAAGAGTTTTATTCTATGAAATGTTACACACCAAAAATTTATTTTTAACTATTTTCATTCAAGAG
>CABEEJ010006369.1:0-19135 GCA_901482245.1 Timema douglasi
GCTGTATTACCTACCTAAGTTAGGTGTTATCTGTGGGGTGAGACAGGCTCTTAAGACGTCTGGTTCTAGCTGTATTACCTACCTAACCTATAAGGCAAGACAGGATCTTTAGTTTGGTCTTCTTGTAAAGCTCACTTTCAGTCCCTTGATCAGAGTGATCCATGGCTCGGACAAGGGTTGTGTAGTGTCGGCACTTAAAGACCGTTGTAAGTGGGTTATTTCTCGGGAAGTGCAACACGACTCGAGGACACGTGAATCAATGTCATCCTGTTCCGGTGCCAAGAACAGGAAGACGCAAGTCTCATTACAGTTTTAGATTCATCAGAGTTGGTTCTTGTTACAATCGCACCAGTAACAGCGACGTTCATATCGCGAGGAAAAAAACAACTTTTTAACTTAATAGAATGGTTAAGTTCGAAAACGGTGGTAGTTGATTTGTATGTAAATTTTCCAGCTTAACGATGAAGCAGGAACAGTGATTATTAGCTGTTTTTCTATTAGTTCATTATTTTTGTAGTCAGAGTGTGTGAATGGTTTGGTTCATTAAATATTTAGTCTAGTATGTGAGTTTTCTGTGTTATATCATCATGAACGCTTAATTAACGTTCTGATTAGTTATGTTTTTTTTTGTTTTAAATAATTCAAAAATGTTTTTTTTTTAAATCACAGTGACTCTATTTTGACGAAAATATCCGATTGTGATGGAAAAGTTATCTTTTGTGTTTACCTTAACAATTTGATGAACCGTTCATTGATTTGGTGTCAACCGCAACCCAATAGCACCACAGTATTACATTAGTTGACCAAACCACTGTGGTGCTTGCTTTAACTGGCAAAGTTAGTTGTGTCAATGGCAGTTAAACCTCTAGTTCTTGGTGCTCAACTACATTGGAAGTTTAAGTACATAACAAATATGTCCACACTGAGTCTTAACTACCTGTTCGGGTGGTACCCGCATTTGCGTGTAGAGAGAGGTGGGGAAGGGAGGAGAGAAAGAGGAAAACCATTTAGGAGAAAATAAATCACCCTCATTAGTACACCCGACCGAGATTTGAACCTCTATTCTCGTATCATCGGCAGCCCGGTATATTGAGAGTTATACCGTCCAACCAGGGAAGCAGGCATGGCTATAAAAAATTAACCAACAAGAGTTAGTTGTCGTATTTAAAATAAATGAGCATTGTAACAATTTGTTACCTAACACAATCCGAATGTTAAAAGTTAGTACCGCCGGTTAATATCTTGCCGGTGTATTCTCCTCTTGGAAGTGAGAGGGGAGAGTTGAAGTGGGGGGGTGATACAGCGTGAAGGATGCTGGTGTATTGTTCTGTACCCTCCTCGGTATCATGTTACTGTCACCGGGAGGTAGCATACACCCCCCCGTGTCTTCACGCACAACATTATGTCACTGCGCAACTCTCAGGATAAGTCGGCTGCCATTCAAACTCGGTTCTTTGGTTCGTGAGCTACGTCCGCGGTTCATTCCAAACAGTTCACTTTAATTTTGAAACTACCGTTTATTTTGCTGTCGGCTATTCTCACCTGGCGGATTTATCTTTATCAAAGTGATTATCTTTGGAGTAATTTACAGAACCCATCGTTTAAAATTTGCCTCGAGGAGTTACCAAACTTCACCGCTAAAAATTTTTGAAATAAATTTTTCTTGTTTTGACACTTTATATTCCCTTCATTTACCCTGGATCCTTAGATTGGTTCCACTATGGTGTAGCTTATAAGATAGGGCCATAGTGTAATCAGTCAGGGTAGACAGAGAGCACATCACAAACTAATGTTTACCAGAAAAAAAATATAAAATATTTTTTCTTTAGTTATAGGAGTGGAGCTTACGGTAGGATAAAATGTCATCATGTTTGGAGTAACATTTTAAATTACATTCAATACCTAAAGATATATTACTATTCAAAATATAATATTTAATTCGACTTCACTTCAAATTTTGAAAGTGTACTTTGCACGGCCATTGGTGAATGAATTTATTTGATGCTCACCCGACACAGTTGATTGAATTCACTGTGGACTGAAGTAACTACAGGTCAGTGCTGTGAATCTGATACTTTCGAGGAAAGAGGGGTGCGGGATCTGGTCGATGTGGTGGCCGGTCGCGGACAACGCAAGGAGGCAGCGTACTGCTACTGCTGCTCCCACATTGGCGGTACGGATAAACTCGGAACTACGGCGTGTACACTCAGAACTGAGTCGCCTTCACGTGACGATGACGAACCAACTGCATTTGCTCAAACAGGCTGCCGGGGGCAGTCCTCGGCCCCTACTGTCCCGTCTCTCAGACCCGACCCTTAACGGGGCTTGCAGGCTCCCCAGGGGGTTCGTAGAATACGCTGGCGAGGCTCCCTCGGATCTATGTCATGCGATGGTGTCCAGACTGGAGGGTACGATATGCGCAGAGCTGCGTCAGCTCCGCATGGCTGTTGGAAGACTGATATTGGAGGTCCACAAGCTCGAGTCCGCAGAGATAAACAATATTTACTGTAAGATTTGTCTCTCTCTCTCTCTCTCAATATCGTCTCTTCAAACAGTTTCATTCAGTGTCCATTAAATGGTAGAAAAATATGAGTCATTCTAGTAGTTGCGACACATGAGGATGTTACCCGAGTTGCACATTCAAACTAACAATATTTACAAAGTTGCTCTTTTTCCACCAATAGGAATGTTTAAAACTCGTAATACAAGCAAGCATTGCTTATCTCTTATTTTCATCACATCTCTATAGAATTTGAGCTCGAATCCACCCGTGTCTGAATGTAGGGAAAGTGGAAAATCAGCCCCGGTACATTGACCAGGAGCCAAACACCGATATCCCCACCAACAGCGGTGCCAGTCCATTTCGAGATCAACATCTTTAGAACATTCAACCACTGAAGTTGCTCCTTCTCTCTTTAACTTTTAATACACCCGCCTCGGTGGCGTAGTTGGCTAACGCGCTTGTCGTGTTGAGCTCGACTGCTGAGGACGGGGAGATCGAGGTTCGAATCTCGGTCGGGTGAACTGGGGGTGCTTTTCCACTCTCCCTCCACGCAAATGCGGGTTTACTTCCTCTGATTCAACCTTCCCAATTCCTAATTCATTAGAGTAATTAGTACTTAAAGTGTATAACCCGAACGGGTAGTAAGACGCGGTGCTAAATATTATTATTATTATTAACTTTTAATACAATCTATTTCTGTGGTTTGACTCAGAATTAAGAAGTCATCTAATGACCAACCAACATATATATATATATATATAAATAATTTATGAAGTGATAACTATCGTGGCCACCTCACTTTGAATTCCGAGCAGATGATGGGTGCCCCTCCTGTTTTAAGTGGCCATGTAGTATGATGTGAATGATACAACAATGTGCAGGGTTCGAACCGTCGAGACCATGTATCTAATGAACGCGTCTTGTGTGTCCCCAGTCCAGCATCACTACACGGGCAACAAGTCTCGCAATGCGCAGGTGCGAGAGGACTTCCCGAGGGCCCAGGACGAGCAACGTAGAGAGGAGGAGACTGCGGCAGCCATGAGGGTCATGTATCACCAGATGGTCCTGAAGCAGTGAGTGTCCTTCCTCTCTCTCTCTCTCTCTAAGCTCGTCATCAAGATCAAAGTGTTGTTAAGTACCTGCTTCAGTGGTCTAATGCTCTACTGTCGCAGTAGACTAGACTAGTGATGACAGGGAGGTCAAGGTTTGAATCTCGATTGTGTATACTGAGGTTTTGTTTTCCCAAAATGGTTTTCCACTCTCCTTCCATGTAAATGTGGGTACACTTTTATAAATATAACCTTCCTAATCTATAAAACCACTAACTTAATTAGTAAATAAGCGCATGACCAGAACAGGTATTAAAACAGGACAACAAATTATGTATTATTATTGAAATGTGTTCCCCCGCTAACGTACAGTGCCGTAGTTAAAACGATTCACAGCCTCCATTTTGGTATTCACTAACATTTTAGTCTAGAATACGGTTGGTATCGTTATTTGTTGCTTCATTGGTAAGTTGGGTTTTGTTGTGTTTGAGGGAGGAGATTGACGCGAGCGTGGCACACAACTTGGCGCAGAGGCTGAAACAGGAGGAGGAGGAGAGACGGAGGACCCTCGAGGAGCAGGATGAGGAGGTGGCCAAAAAACTGCAGGTGAGGACGGGGACATGACTTGGCGAATGAGCACATGAAATTAACCCGCCTCGGTGGCGTAGTTGGCTAACGCACTTGTCGTGTTGAGCTCGACCGCTGAGGACGGGGAGATCGAGGTTCGAATCTCGGACTGGGGGTGGTTTTTCCTAAAATGGTTTTCCACTCTCCCTCCACGCAAATGCGGGTTCACTTCCTCTAATTCAACCTTCCCAACTCTTAATCCATTAGAGTAATTAGTACTTAGAGCGTATAAGACGCGGTGCTAAATATTATTATTATTAACACATGAAAGTAGATCTAGTAACGTACCTATCTGTCAGATACAGTTTGTCTACAGCATTAGGATTATATCAACATTGATCTATTTAGTAAGCTAATGCTCTGGGTTCTGGTAGTTGAGCTTGTCACCAATAAGTAGCATGTTATCATGCACGGAAAAAAGAATCTTACGAACAACTAATTAACAAAAACTTGTTATCCGTCGTTTGTAATTAATTCATAACCAAACAGATTCAAAAGAGCTATAATAATAATAATGCTTTTAGCTTGTATTACAACTTTGTGTCATTTCTATTTTAAATTTTGAACCAAACATACATTTGAAGTGTTTTTTGTGTCTAGCCGTCCACGGAGCCCCCACTACCCCAGGTAGAGGATCAGGTAAAACAGAAATATGATGTAGTGAGCATGAGATTGTAACCCCTCACCACCCCTTCCCATCATATTGTCAGACAGACGCGCTAACCTTGCCTCTAGTGGATGTGCTATCTCGATAAATGTGTCACAACTCACTGGTGTCAAAAGAAACAGAACCATTTTACTTAAGGTGGGCAAAGCTACGGAAAAAACTTCTGACCTTGACAATTATTAACCTTTGCAAAGAAAAATGTTGACAGTTATAATACACATATATACGGTCAATCATTTCCATTCTTTGCTGTTATAAACATTAAATATCATTATTTATATGGGTGGCCTGGCGGTCTAGGGGGTAAGGTGTCAGACTTCTGTGCTGTCGGCCGGGGTTCAATCCTCGGTCCCGGCACAGATTTATCTGATTACCAAACCCTTCCTTCACCTCTGACAAGACATATTGTGAATGTGGGGAATGCCAGGCCTCCACCGTGGTTCGGATTCCACATTAAACTGTAGGTCCTCCATTTCATCTCACAATCACCCTACCATTACACATTAGCATAAGTGCGTATAACCCGAACGGGTAGTAAGACACGTTGCTAATAATAACAATAATAATATGGAAAAAATCGAGCAATTGAATTGTAAGTTGTGATAATAACTTGATTTATCAGATTAGGATGAAAATTTACTAACAATTCTGCAGTAACACATTTTCCCGGTGATTTTGGTGCTTAACGTTATTTATTAAATAGGCACAATACAATATTTTTTTCAAATGTAAAACAACTAATTAAACATATTCTATTTTTTGATTTGACTTAGAGAATATTTAATACATTCGATTCAAGTTCACTTAAAACACCCCTTGCTTTCTAGGTCTCAAATCCCAGTAATTCTGATTATTGCTGTTTGGTTTGAATTCCAAAATCTTTGAGAGCCGGGAATCTGAGCATTGAAAATTGTTTCTTGGTTCTTTCGATACAAGTAAGAATTGTCGGAATAAAGGAATTGAGTCTGATTCCTTAAGAAAATCGGGAGACTGTGAATGTTACCGTTTGAATTTAAGGGGGCCGGCCACCTATTATTTATTTGTGGCATGTGACATGCATCGCTGGCTCGTTCCACTCTGGGGCAACCCCTCGGAAACTGTTTACTCTGCCCCCTCCGCATGAGTGTCTCGTAGATAATTATGCTGTCTGGCTTTGGCTATCAGTACCACTGGACCAAAGAGTTGCTTCAAACAACCACTGGTTTAGTGGTTTTTTATCTTGTAAAAGGTTCTTCTTGCTCATTTTTTAAAATATTTTTTCCATTTATTCAAGACATCACTATATTTATGACTTAATAACTTGACTCATCACGAACTGCTTTCAGCCTGTGGCGAGGTCCGTTTAGTAAAATACCTCCATCTCCCTCCGTCCTTCCAACATTCTTCCTCCTGCACTCTCTTCCACTCTCCTCCTCTCACGCCTATCTGTTCCTCTCATCTCTCCCTTGCGGCCTCTTCCATCCTCATTACGTGTCCATACCATCTCAGTATTGCTTCCTCTACTATCTCATGTACTCCAACTCTTGACCTTACATCTTCATTCCTAATCCTATCTTTCCTGGTAACACCAAGCGTGCTCTTCAAAAACTCAATTTCCATGGCCTCCATTTTTATCCATAGTAACAACTTAAATATCATAGAATTGCAGAAAACGAAGCATAAATAAAGGTTAAAGACACTTAACACCTCAACATTTCACTGCCATGGGACATCTTCCCCAGAAGAAGGTAGACCGGATAGGAAGTTGCTTCACTGGTACCAACTTAGTCGTTGAAGGATGAAAACTTCTTTTGGTGATTAAAAACTCCTTTGAGAAACTACTAGTGTTCTGTGTGGATGGCAGGTGGTGTCATGGGTGCGGCAGAGTTTAAATTTGGACTAGTTAATGAATATTTAGGTTGGGGTGGTTTTCTGGACTTTGTGATCCATTAGCGCGACAGTTCCCACCCAACTTTACAGCCACTTCCTTGTAATTACCGTCACTCACTCCACACTCTTTCACTTCCTTCTCCGTCTCGTCATCAGCAAACATCGTGGCTGAGAACGTAAGATATCTTGGAAACACGATTGAGGTGAGAGGTGGGAGTAGAGAGGATCTAATGAGAAGAGGACATAAGAGAGAGTTGTTCTATAGGTGTGTAAGAAACTTGTTATGAAGAAGAGAAGTGCCCTTGAAGTGTAAAGCACACAATCTAAGACCAAGCCTGAAGGGAATTCTATTGCTAGCTTTGACCCTTCACTTGCTTTGTCTCTGGCAAAGGTAAATCACAAACATAAGCACATCGTGTAAACCCTGAACAACTCGATCACGGATGATTCGTTTCACTCAAAAACCGCCCCCTTGGGCGAATCGCCATGAACACGAATAATGAATCGCACATCGCGAATTCACTCCTAGTGTGGATCTAGCTTAAGGAGGTGTACACGGGTCTTACTTTGTACCCATTGTCACATATACAGCAGAAACATGGGACAGTGAATGTGAGAGAGACTAGGGAAGTAGAGGCCATGGGAATGAAGTTTGCGAGGAGCATGTTTACTGTAGCAATCCTCAAAGCTGAGTGGAGGCATGGGCCAAGACTGGTCGTACTGGGTGTCATGGCGGTGCCTGTTAATGTGTTTACGGTTAGTTTCAGTGGTGTCAGTCTCATGGCTTGCATTGTCTGTTCAAGTAAAACATATCTCAACAGGAACACGAGCGGCTACGTATCGCGCATCGTAAACGCGAGTGCCGCGAGGCGGAGGCGAGGTCTCCGCTCGGTGATCTCCCCGACGTGGCGCTCTCTCGGTACCAGCGCGATATAAACAGTGTTGGTCTGCCCCTGCCCGAAGAGTACCTGCAGGATAACCTGTCTCAACAGTTCAGGTGAGTGCCTCTCACAATTGACGACACTTTGTCTTAGTAATTAATGGATAGTTGGAAGATTGGCTGTTTTAAGAAACTTGCTTTGATGACTGCATGGTCTAAGGCATCACTCTCGCAATAGACGGAACTGCCATTGACGGGGAGATTGTGGTTCAATCCCAGTTGGATGCAATGAGAGTGGTTTTCCCTAAATGGTTTAGCCCTCCCTCCACACAAATGTGGATACACTTCCTTTAAATTATCCCTCACCCATTACCATAGTTAGTAGATAGGCCTATAACCTGAACGGATAGTAAAACGCGATGCTGATATATACATGCGTGCGTGTGTGTGTGTGTGTATAAAGAGAGAGATAAGAACTCCCAATTAACCTCTATTTCTTATTTCAACAGTTGTAACTAACGAGTGTTACGATTATGACTTGTCACATAGGATCTGCACCATCACCGATGCGGCGGTGCAGACCAACAGCGGGTACACCAGCCCCGAGGATGGCTACGCGATAGACTCTTCCTCCTCCCCTGTTTCCCCAGCTCTATCCGGAGGAATCACCGAGGATGAGGCTCGCCGCTTGCAGGAGGAGAAGGACGAGGTGTGTAAAGATATTAGAACTCGCTTCACAAGACGAGGTGAACACCTGATGCTAGCACCGAGGACCCCCTGACTCGCTCGGCCAGGAGGATTCTCAGGGTAGTTCCCCCGAGGTGGTTACGGAAGCACCTCGAGGAAGAAGCTTTACGAGAACAGAGCATGCATAATAATTGTGTGGATGTATTTGTCTTTATGGGCTTAAAAAAAAAAGAAACAGGAGGAGTAGAATAGCAGCAAGCGTGCAAGTGAGACAAGAAGAATGGTCTAAAGATGTTACTCCCATAGTTGACAAGAATAAAGATGACTGGGAAAGTTGAGGCTCCAATCTCGGTGGTGTGTACTGAGGTTTTTTTTCCCCCTTAAAATAGTTTTCCACTCTCATTTCACACAAATTTGGGTGTACCTCCTCTAATTATAACCTTACTAATTCCTAAAACCACAAGCGTGAAACCTGAACAGGCAGAAAGATCCAGCCACAGCCTTGAAACATTCGATTAAAAATAATATTAAGTTCGACTCTTGTATAAACTGAAGGTGTCAATAAATCGAGTTTGACGTTGACAGCTGGCACTCGGCCAGTAGCTCTGAAGGACGAGTGTCTCCGGCCGGCGAGTGACACTATAGTGCTCGTGACTGTGATACTCGTGACTAGAGTGACACTCGTCGACTGTGGACACATTGTGACTCCATGGTGCTTGCCCTAGTGCTTGGAAGCAAAGAACTACCTTATCATGGCGACTAACAGGTAAACTGCACTAGGAATGCTGGGCTTTGCATGCATTATTATAAATAATAACCTATTTTTTAAACTGATTAAAATATTTGTTTGGTCAAGAGAGCAGCAGTAGGTATCATATTTTTTCAAGCATAAAATATTTCAACTTAGATTATGATAATATTTAATATACAACAAAATCTGGCTGATTAGACATTGTTTAATTCAAAATATTAGATAATTCAAACCTATGAAATTATTATTAAAATTGATGGTAAACAATAACATCTAATTTGAGTGTTAAAAGGAAATATTTAGATAATACAAATTCTAAAGCCTAAATATTGTTAATTTAATGAAGTTGGTGCTCAATCTGCCTCGGTGGCTTTGTTGGCTAACGCGCTAGTTTCGTGTTGAGTCAGACTGGGAGATTGAGCTTCAAATCTGGGTTGGGTGAACTGGGGGTGGTTTTTCCAAAATGGTTTTCCACTATTCCCAATCCATTAGCTTAATTAGTACTCAAGCGTGTAACCCGAACGGATAGCAAGACTCGGTACTAAAATAAAGTTTTGTACTCTGTTCAACCTACCTCAACAATGATTACAAAACCACCCCATATGCCAAGAATGTCACATAAAGTTAGTTAATGAAGCATGGTATGAGATTAATTGGGGAATTCTTCACTTACGGTGAGTTAGTTTCGTTGAATAGGGGATGTGTTGACTCTCATTGCTTTTCACATACAATCCTAATGATAATTTTTGTGTTTAATATTGTGTATGTGTAGCATATCTTGAGGTGATTAATTTATTGTGTACCAGCTGCCTAAATAATAAGTTATACAAAATTCAAACAAACCATTTTATATATCGAATTTGTTTAAAGATCCCTTGGAGTTTGAATTAAAAAAGTATTACTAATTGGGCAAAAATCTCTAGAAAATGAACTTTAACTCGGTACAACTCAGCCCTATAGAATTGTCTGACTATTTTTCCTCAGGAGTTGGCGCGAAGGCTGCAAGAAGAGGAGCAAGGGGCCCAGCAGCAGCTCTCCATGTTGGATCAGGACAGGCTCATGGCCATTGAGGCGCAGGACAAGGAACTAGCCCGCCTGCTCCAAGAGAGGGTGAGCCCAATGGTCGACACGCTATTCCTCAGTTATAATTGTTTGGGAGCTATAAGGTGCACGTGGTACTCACCGTAACTGTTTCTTGTTTCCAGGAGCGAGCAAAAGCCAAGCGTGCGCGGGAACGGGCCAAACAGAAGGCTCTTTTAAAAAAACAGCAACATTCTGGAGGTCCCGGCGTGTCAGATGACGAGGGCCTAGCCATGTCCCCGGGTTCCTCTGGCCCTCACAGTGATTGGGGGGACCAGCCCATCCCTCCCCACTCAACCGCTGTCCGTCCCACGGATCTGGACCTCGCTGGTCCCCGCAAACCCCGACAAAGGTCAGGAAAAGACTGAACCAAACTTTCCTAACCAAGGGGTGACAGCCCCCTTTAAGGTTGTGGGATTGTATTTACTTTTTAAAGTGATAATAAATTAAATTGAGTCACCCATTTTTTTTTTTTTTTAGATAAAATTGAGTGTTCAAACACTTGTTGGCACACCCCCAATGTATGTCTCTTTGCGTAGGTTCCCGGATCCTGAAGCTATCGAGGTGCTGTCTTGTTCCCCAGAAGCTGGCCCCTCCCATGGGCATACCCTGCCCAACATAGCCATGGCTATTGACCCCACCTACCCTCGCCGCGCCAGGACCGGCGGTTCTGAACTGTACGCCTCTTCTAGCCCAGTCATGTCGCCGTCCGTGCAAGGTGGGGCGATTAGAGAAGTCAAAACCTGTTAACAGTCATTAATCCATATTGATGGTCTAAGGTGCCACCCTTATGTCATACAAGGAGATTGGTTTCCCCCCCCCCCCCCCCCCCCCCCCCCCACCCCGCCCGCACCCCCCCCCCCTCCCCCACCACAAACACAAACCCAACACACCGCGCACTCCCTCTGCAACTGTGAGTNTTCACCCTTAACATAATAGCAGCATGAGGCAGTGTTATTGTGACTGCTCAATTGGTTCTTGCCAGCTCACTATAAACTCTTGTGTGCAGCGTACGAAGAAGATGAGGACAGCCCAGTACCACCGTACATGCCCATCCAGGGACAGCGGCGCACAATGTCACTCGAGAAGAAAGGAAGGAAGAGCAAATCCAAGGATGGATGTAAGCAACAGTAACAGCTCGACGTCTGGGAGAAACCTTCATTGATCTGCTTAACCTAAGAGTACAACATTATATACTTGAAATTATTATTATTTTTTTTACACTAATAAAGATCCTTAAATAATTAGCGGCAGTGAGAACCTGGCAGT
This sequence comes from Timema douglasi, assembly GCA_901482245.1. Classification (NCBI taxonomy): domain Eukaryota; kingdom Metazoa; phylum Arthropoda; class Insecta; order Phasmatodea; family Timematidae; genus Timema; species Timema douglasi. The sequence goes on from CABEEJ010006369.1 coordinate 11,383, forward strand.
CTCGAAACAGACCACTGCTAAAATGGTTCTCCACCAAGAGGTGATACTTCCAAACACACTATTGTACTTGTTAGTATAACCCGATAGTGAATAATATCCTCACTCAACATACAGTAGGGCCTAAGGAGCAAATCACATCATTTCAATTCTTATAATCAAATGAAAAATCATCGTGGCACCCAACACAGGTGCATTTATATAGTCTCATTTCAGGAAGAAATTAATATTAATTTCAACCTTCCTCAAATTGTAAATACATTCCATATATTATGTTCTATTGTAAAACTAGATGCTAAGTTATGTACCACTATGAAATTAAGTAACAGAGATGGTTGGGTAGTAGAAATAACCAAAAACAATGTAAATAAAATATGGACAGACTTTAAGGCTAAGTAAGCACACTGTCCAACCTAAACCATGACTTGCCCCATGAAATTAATATATTGTAATCTATAGAGGGTGATGATCCTTTATGTACAGCTGATATTTCTGGTCACCTATCCACCTGCAATTCCTACCTTGAACATCATAACTCCACTAAGTGAGACAAACACAATATGGCCTTTTCTATAGCTTCTTCCAAATATAATACAATTACCCCATAAAGAGGTTTTCCTGATATATATTGGCATACATGTCCCTGTGCTTCACAGTCCTCAACTTTTTTTCAAGAGGAAACCATCACTGTGCTCTTCACTATAAGGGGCCATGTCGCCCCCAACCTACACCTTAATCAAGGTAAGCATTGGCCAAACAAAATGCAAGAGAAAACTTGATTGGACCAACTAATCTGGCTTGAAACAACAAACCGAGTACTCCAATTAGGAGGGCTAAGGCTGGTATTACATATCTTTGTTATAGAAAATGGTGCATATGTGAATTAGTCGCAGAATTTCTTCTACCAAATATTTAAAAAGTACCCTTATACTTTTACAGCTAACTTAACCATTCATAAATTTTGTCTCGATTAAAGAAATGCACATCTCTGGTCAAATAAAAGGGAGATTAATACCAACCTAACCAGAAACTGATATCACTACCCTTATGTAAATTGGGGAAAAAAAAAAAAAACTAAGAGAAATAAAGTTACTGATCATAAAGAATGCATTTTTATTTAACAAGAAGCGAAATGGCCGCCGCCATTAAACAGAAAGACTTTGTGTAGATGCTAGTAAGACCAAAGAGTTTGAAAGGGATGAAGAACAATTAAATAATATTTACAAGATGAATAGAGCTTCGTTTAGAATATGAATGCTTAGTTTGCTCTATTCATATTCTAGACGAGGTAGGTAGAATATTATTACAATATAAGAGGCATAACAAAACTATAACAGTCTATCGATTAGTAATTAACAATCTAAGCAATGGTAGGAAGACTCCAAAATCGGAGGCCAAAGGAAGTTGGAAATAAGATATAATTTTATATATACAATAAGTAAAAGAGGTCTGTTCTAAACTATCAACAACTATTGATCTAGGGATTTCCTAATACTTTCCAATTCTGTAAATGGTGCAACTTTAATAACATGTAGACAAAGTGCCAGTTTCTTAGACAAATTTAATACACCTCAAGTGCGGCGCTTCACCAAGGACATGACAACACCTACCCAGAATGGAATGGTCGGTTCTCGCATAGGAAACTGGCCCATTCTGATTTAGGTAGGTGTCATCATGTACTTAGTATAGCGCCACACTTGAGGCGTACTAAATTTATCCATGAAACTGGCCTGGAGAATAAAACAAAGATACATGATTTGTTAAAACCATCTGCAAGACTTGTAGATGGTGTAACTTTAATAACATAAAATACATGTAGACATAGAAGATAAGCTAATAAAAAAGATTACATTCGATAAAATAATGTTCATACATGATAAATACATTTTTCTGCCAAAAATTGTTTGCTCATACATTTTTTTTTTACTGCTATTGATGCTAGCAAAGAGTTTTGCCACTGCGATTGGCTACAGTTCGTCCTTGGTGGGTGGAGCCGGTATTTGGTCATAGGACTGGTATGCGGTCGACAGCTCCTGGTGGATACTCTCCCAGAATGCCACGCGCTCCTGATAGAAGCCTGTTCTCACTTCCAGTTCCATGTCTATGTTGAGATACTGCAACTCTCCCGGTCGGGCCTGGGGCCAATCCAAATCACCCAGTTCCTCTGATTCCTCGAGGGTCGGCTGACTGTAACATGAGGAATCTTGGTACAATATGTGTCATGAGAGGAGCTTACAGCCCAAATCACCCAGTTCCTCAGATTCCTCGAGGGTCGGCTGACTGTAACATGGGGAATCTTGGTACAATATGTCATGAGAGGAGCTTACAGCCCAAATCACCCAGTTCCTCTGATTCTTTACTATCTAGAACTGCAGCCAACTGTTTGGGGGGGAACCAGTAGCCTCATCTAAAGAATGGAATGCAAAGCAACCCCACTCAAGATTTTCTGTTATTGCATTTTGAATTGATCTAGAGTCACTTGATAGCTGATCAATTCAAACCGTCCCTTTATTTACATACCAACACTTTTTTATAGTTTTAAAAAAGTATATTAATTTCAATCAAACTTTGTACAATTAGATTCATATCCTTTAATATAGTAGTCTGCTAACGAGGTTCGAATCTCGGTCTGGTGATTATCCACTCTCCCTCCACCCAAATGTGGGTTCACTTCCTCTAATTCAACCTTCCCCATTCCTAATCCATTTGAGTAAATGGTACTTAAAGCGTATGACCCGAACGGGTAGTAAGACGCGGTGCCAAATATTATCTAATACAAGAGGGAGTGAAATAAATTTATTTCTTGGGGGGGAGGGGGGGAAATGCCCCTCCTGTAAGCACACGATTAAATAGTTTATTTTATGAATTGCTTTTATTTACCCTCCCTAAAATATCACACAGAATACAAGAGAGAAAACAGTTTTTATTCTACTGATCAGGCTTCGAATCCCCATTAGAGTGATTAGCATAAACCTGAACAGGTACTGAGACACGATGAGTAAGATAAAGTTATTATTTCCCTCCAGCTATAAAACAGGGCAGATTACTTGAACTGGAGGATGAATACACTAAAGCAGCCCCCCTAATTTAAGCTGACATATCAATCATTAAGATTTATTCTACTCTCGTTGCAATTATATTACTTAATCAGGGTGTCCAGCCAAACTATATTTTTAAATTCCCTGACTTTTCCAGAACCAATTTACTTTTTCCCAGACCACTATTTATCGATATTAAGTATATTACGAAAATATTTTTTTAAGATCACAGATTAAATAGTTTTTTTCATAGTTACATACACATTCTGAATTTGTGTCACTCAATAAAGGGATTAAATAATTTCTGCCTCCGCGGAAATGGACTATTTTAAGTTAAAAATAGATTTCAGTAAAATTGTATTGCCTCAAGCAAGAATAATTTAAGATAGTTTTGGGACAGAGTCGTTCTTAGCGCTTTATACCATGACTCAACTTTTGCTAAAGACAAGTGGCAGAAGGGTGGAAAGAGACAAAACTTACTTGTTGACCTTGAAAAGTGATATTAGTTTGCTCAATATAGTCAATGGTGTGAAAGTGGTTTTTAACCGGAAGAAAAGTGTTATTTTGACTATTGTGAATCAAAATATTTGGCTTTTTATAGATTAAATGTAAAATTTCCAGAAATGTTATAAAATTCCCTTTTTTTCCAGGTCACTAGACACCCTGTTAATCCAGGAGTCTATTTCATTGCTTCATTTTAATATTGTGGAAAATCCCTTTTTTCACATAAACAAAGGGCAGAAAAATTTTGAATGGTGATTATTTGTACTATCCGTGATTCCCAATACTCTGAATCCACTGTACTTGCATGGCCAAATTATTTCTTCCGAAATGTAAAATTTAAGATAACCGACTTCAGTAATAAGCCATTTTGAGGCCCATTAAAGTACATGTTGTAGTGTAGACTCACCCGTCTCTCACGAAGTTGGTGACTATCCTCAGCAATCTCTTGAAAAGGGGGAGATGCTGTTTCTTCACCTTGAGTTTCACGTCAGAGATAATGTTGGGGAACAGGAGCTCCGTGTCATCGCCTTGGGGGACACCTGAAACATTATGATCACGATACCATCACTCGAATGGTCTGTTTATAACGGGGAGATCAAGGACCGAACCTAGTCTCAGTGTAATCGGTACATATGTATGGGTATTAAGACCCATTGCCCCCACCCCCCTTTCACTTCTCAATGGGAGTCAGTTTAAGTTACATGCTCGTGAGCGTATAACCCGGACGGGTTGTAAGACGCGGTGCTAAATATTATTACATGCACGTGAGTGACCCAAGTAACAAGCACACAACTAGCTTCCACCATCTGAATAATATGTGACTAACTTCCCCCATCTGACAAGTAACATGTGACCAACTTCCCCCCCATCTGACAAGTAACATGTGTGACCAACTTCCTCCCATCTGACAAGTAACATGTGTGACCAACTTCCTCCCATCTGACAAGTAACATGTGTGACCAACTTCCCCCATCTGACAAGTAACATGTGTCCAACTTCCTCCCACCTGACAAGTAACATGTGACCAACTTCCTCCCATCTGACAAGTAACATGTGTGACCAACTTCCCCCATCTGACAAGTAACATGTGTCTTCAACTTCCTCCCACCTGACAAGTAACATGTGTCTAACTTCCTCCCACCTGACAAGTAACATGTGTCTAACTTCCTCCCACCTGACAAGTAACATGTGTGACCAACTTCCTCCCACCTGACAAGTAACATGTGTGACCAACTTCCTCCCACCTGACAAGTAACATGTGTCCAACTTCCTCCCATCTGACAAGTAACATGTGTCCAACTTCCCCCCGTCTGACAAGTAACATGTGGCCAACTTCCTCCCATCTGACAAGTAACATGTGTGTCTAACTTCCTCCCATCTGACAAGTAACATGTGTGTCTAACTTCCTCCCACCTGAAAGGTAACATGTAACTAACTTCCCCCCCATCTGACAAGTAACATGTGACCAACTTCCTCCCATCTGACAGGTAACATGTGTGACTAACTTCCTCCCATCTGACAAGTAACATGTGTGACCAACTTCCCCCCGTCTGACAAGTAACGTGACTAACATGCCCTGTCTGACAAGTAACATGTGTCCAACAACTCACCGAGTACCATGGAAGACTCTCTGTTGCTGTAAGAGAACTCGTACACGAATATAGGAGCTCTGCTTGCTGCTCCTTGGAGCTCGACTGTCTTGGCCAGCCCGTAGAAATAGTGATAGTCCGTGGTGACCTGGTGCAGGCAAACAAACCAATACCTAATAAAACATTCTCAAATTGAGTTGTTTAGTTCTTATCATATTCTTCATTAAAATGACACTTTAAGGAACCTTGTGAAAACCCAACCCTGGACATTGTGCATAGTTTTTTTTATCATCCCCTACTAAGCCTTAGTAATCAAAACACCGCATTTGACAGATTATTATTAGCACCGCGTCTTACTACCCGTTCGGGTTATACGCACTTACACTAATTTGTAATGGTAGGGTGATTGTGAGATGAAATAAAGGACCTACAGTTTAACGCGGAACCCTGGCATTCCCCACATTCACAAGATGGTATAAGCCTGATATAAAGGGAAACATAGTGGCAAAAAAAATCAACGAAATGAGAATTTTAAATCAATCCAGATAGGTACATTTAAAACGTCCAGATTCGAGTAGGTTTATTTTAGGAAAACTACGCCCAAACTAATCACAAAAGAAATGAATCTCCAACGAACCTGCACAGCTATCACAAAAGAAATGATTCTCCAACAAACTTGCACAGCTATCACAAAAGAAACGTATTAAATGATTCTCCAACAAACTTGTACAGCTATCACAAAAGAAACGTATTAAATGATTCTCCGACGAACCTGTAGAGCCTCCATCACAAAAGAAAAGATTCTCCGACAGTGTAGTTCTTGTAGATCCCAACTGACGACTGAGTCAATCCACGTATCGACAATCCCACCCAACCGTCTTCCACAACCAACAACACACGTTTGATTCTAGTTAACGTCGCTGTCGATCGAATGGGACCACTACACTACACTATTGCCAGTAGATGACGTCAGCAGCACACAAACCTTTTCGCCTCGGTTATGTCCATGTCTGCCCCCTCCCCCACTTATGTGCCGCCGGACCAAAATGGGCCAGTCCCCCAGATATTATTCAACCGTCCTCGCACAGGGAAAAAACCCTGTGCGAGAATAGTAAAATCCTACCTGGGCCGGGAATCGAACCCGAGCCATTGGCATTGTAAGCAGGCACTCTACTCACTCTGCCAAACAGGCGGACGAAAGGTTGAGTGATGTTTTTACAACTTGTATCGGAACATACCACACAGTCGTCATGACCAGCCATTCAAGGTAGGAATTACTCTCTGAAAGGTCCTTTTTCCTACCAATATCCTACTATATGATAGATTTCTGGTAGGGAAAAAGACCTTTCAGAAAACAATTCCTACCGTGAACAAACTTTATATAGCCATGCGACTGACATTAAGGTTTACCCCCTTCCAGATGAGCTAGAAACTTGACATTTGGCAAACTTATAGCTTCTAGCCTGTAACTTTCCAAAAAGTAAAAAAAAAATTTAACCCCGCGTCTTACTACCCGTTCGGGCTATACGCACTTACGCTAATGTATAATGGTAGGGTGATTGTGAGATGAAATGGAGGACCTACAGTTTAACGTGGGATCCGAACCACGGTGGAGGCCTGGTATTCCTCACATTCACAAGATGTCTTGTCAGAGGTGAAGGAAGGGTTTGGCAATCAGATAAATCTGTGCCGGTACCGAGGATTGAACCCCGGGCAACTTTAAAGTCGGTGGTCGGTTGCAGGTCTCTTGTGGCTAAACGGTAAGACCTATCAAAAAACGGCTCCGGAATTACATTAGTTTACATCCACTTGCAAAGAAAACCCACTGGGGGTTTGGGGGCGGAGCCCCCAAGGGATCGCGTCTCTCTGTCCGTTCATACTACACACACAAATGTACTATAACGGTGTTAGGGATGAGGCAAGGTTGAATTTGGAGGAAGTGTGCCCTGATTTGCGTAGGTAGAGTGTACAATAATTTAGGAGAAACAAACCAGTCCGGAATTCGAAACCTTTCACCGGCAGTTTTTAGTCTTTTGCGGGAGTGACCCTTATAGACCAGGGGTCCCCCGCCCGCGACCCCAGCTAGAAAGTTATTGACTAATAGTTTTAATCTGTCACTTTTCCCACAATAAAAAGGAAGTTTGTGCTTATCTCCAGGTCTCTCTTTCTGATCCCTCCCTCGGCTCGTCTACAAAGTGTACTTCATTACTAGGAACTATCTACAAAGTGTACTTCGTTGCTAGGAACTATCATTCTACTCTGCTAATACTTCCTATTTCCTTTGTAAGAATCTCGACATGGGTCTACCCAGCTTTGTCGCCTCAATAAACATATATTTTAAAATGTACCTAAGCACCAAAACAGCGGTGAGTAGTTTAATTATTTCAGTTTTGTTAAAACCGTGAATAAAGCAGTATTTTTTTTCACTTTTGGTTTGGTAAAAATTGTTCGAACTCGTTTTGGACTAACTTAGCGTGAATACCATTTGAGTTATTTAAAATAATATGTAGTTTTGTGTGTGTTTTACTTGCATTGTGAATTATGCTCGGCTATAAATTTACCTTGAAAAAGTGATTGATGTCCGCCGCACTACCGTTAGTTTTGGATGCGCTCTAAGATACAAAA
>CABEEJ010006369.1:19369-40278 GCA_901482245.1 Timema douglasi
CCCCCATCGAAATGTGCCTTCCTCCAATTTGTTTGACTCCCCTCTGAAAGATGGTTTGCACCAAACTTCAAACAGGTTCTATAACTATCTATTATTATTTTTAAATGCTTAAGGTCCACCCCAAATAGCTTTTAGTGGCGTTCCATTTTCCATTGGCTTGGAGTCAATCCCCTAAAACCTCGTCAAAAATATGTTTTGTTACAACTACAGTAGCCCCATGACTTCTTTGGTGCTGACTGACGGCTTTGAAAAGTTACCAAACCAAATTATATATCCCTACGCCGAACCATATGATCTGCAAAAACATGTGTTTAACAGCTGTCACTTCTGACGGTCAAAATTTGGGTACATACCTAAATGTTGACTGTCAGAAGTCAGCTGTCATTTAACACCAAAGAAGCCGTGGGGCTACTGTACCTCCCCCGAAACTCGAGTTAGTCATCGCAACAGTATATTTTCTCCACGACTTAATACCCGTGTGAGTTATAAACATGCAATAATCACCCTAAGGAACTATACATGATTAGGGTGACATACCCTTATTACACCCGACTGGGATTTGAACTTCAGTCTTCCCACCACCAGCAATCCAGTCTAATAGTGTGTGTTACTCGCCGTGTTCAAATAATATGCTGAGGGCGGAAAGATCACGGTTCGATTCCGGTCGGGTGTACTCGAGTGGTTTTCCACTCTCACTCCACGAAAATACGGATGCACCTCCTCTTAATTTAACCTTCCCGATGCCTAAAACACTTTAGGATAATTAGTACATAAGCGTACAGCCCAAACGGGTAGTAAGATGCGATGCTATAAATGATAATAGCGTGTTTGGAACCGTTTAAAGAACTCTACTGGGATTTGAAACCCAACCTCGTCGAATGAAATATGATTTCTTCCACTAGGTAAGAGATATAAAGAAAACAAATATTACTGATTATTTGAGCTCTACCTAAAAATATAAAGCAGCAGATTTCTGAAAAGTTTAGTTTTAAGTTCCAAACATGAATTTTATACCTAAGTGTCCCGACCTCTTTTAATGAACCTTGATCTCCGCAGCGTATCCTGGTAGTTAATAATGGAACTAAAATAATAGTTCCTCTCCATACTACTTGATAGCGCTAGCCACATCTCTGACATAGAAACAAGGTACGTTGAGAGAGGTCTGGCCACCTCTATGGCTGTAAAACGTAATCTCTATATGACGTAAACAAGGTGCTTAGGAAGATATTTGTTCCTAAAAAGGTTGGGACTACTTGGGAGTGTAGGAGGTTACATAATGATGAGTAGCATACCTGTACTCATCACAAGACATTGTTAGGATAATCAAGTCTTGTAGATCACGGTGGAACTAGGACCTTGTTCAGGGTATTGACTGGTAAACCTGGACTCAGATTGGAGGGTAGCATTAGAATGGGGCTGAAAGAGATAGGGTGTAGTGAGGTGGACTGGATAGAACTAGCTCAAGGTAGAGATAGGATGTAATGAGGTGGACTGGATAGAACTAGCTCAAGGTAGAGATAGGATGTAATGAGGTGGACTGGATAGAAATAGCTCAAGGTAGGGATAGGATGTAATGAGGTGGACTGGATAGAACTAGCTCAAGGTAGAGATAGGGTGTAATGAGGTGGACTGGATAGAACTAGCTCATGATAGGGTGTAATGAGGTGGACTGGATAGAACTAGCTCATGATAGGGTATAATGAGGTGGACTGGATAGAACTAGCTCAAGGTAGAGATAGGGTGTAATGAGGTGGACTGGATAAAACTAGCTCAAGATAGGGATAGGGTGTAATGAGGTGGACTGGATAGAACTAGCTCAAGATAGGGATAGGGTGTAATGAGGTGGACTGGATAGAACTAGCTCAAGATAGGGATAGGATGTAATGAGGTGGACTGGATAGAACTAGCTCAAGATAGGGTGTAATGAGGTGGACTGGATAGAACTAGCTCAAGATAGGGTGTAATGAGGTGTACTGGATAGAACTAGCTCAAGAGAGGGATAGGATGTAATGAGGTGGACTGGATAGAACTAGCTCAAGACAGGGACCGTGTTTAATGAGGGTGACTGGATATCGAGTCCCTAATGGCAGAGCACAGTAGAGTGAGTTAGTTGCACTCACGTCCGCCAGTCTCGCTAGGTTGGCGTACTCCAACGTGTCGTTGTGGAAGTAATAGTTCCAGATCTTCCTGGCTATGCTCCGCGCTCTCTCCTTGGGTTGGACGGAAAGACCGATGTACTGCAACAGGAACTTGTCCGTCTCGTCGTTGAGACCGTCCATCAGCGCCGGGAATACCATGGCCTCTGGTGACACCAACACAAATTAACTTACTATAGAAACCCCTTCTTAATCTGAAGCTTATCTTCGACAACGATATTCTGAGTACACCGTACGTTAGAGTCCTGACTAGGGATGGGTTGTGAACTCACAACCTGGTTCTTTGTCACGGCTCCTCTGACGTCACATTCACAACCTGTTCCTGACAGACGAAAGGAACAGTTCCTTTTTGTCACTGGTCCACGGATCAAATACGCGCTGTAACAGGTCCAGAGTAAACGTGCTCCTCGTCTCTCTCTATTACACTGCCGATGAGAGTGAGATTTGAGGTTCGATTCCGGTTGGGTGCACTGAGGGTGATTTTTTCCCTAGACGTTTTCAACTCTCATTCCAAACTAATGTGGGTGCACTTCCTCTAGAATCAACCATCTTCATCTCTAACACTTTGGCGTAGTTGGCATAAATGCGTATAACCCGAACGGGCGGTAGACGCGGTGCTAAAAAAAACAACTATGCTGGGAGTAGGTACGAATATAGTGACTGTGACAAAAAGGAGCAGGTCCAGTAGTGGAGCAGTGACAGATTGCTCCTTGTCCGCTAAAGGAGCAGGTTTTTCCCATCCCTAGTCCTGACATATTTTAGCGAACCTTCGGTCTGGTGTTTGAAGGTGTTGGTCACGCATCCTTGTAATAAAGAATGGAACTAAGACCCTTTAACCCCGATACCAAGATGCGCTGTTCCACAGCTCGCTAAGAAACGGTCGAGATATCTCGTTATAGGACTTTCAATTTGGTTTCACACTCATTGCTAAACTAAACAATGGTCCTTCCTCTCACTCCAGAATTCATTGTTGTTTCTTTCTGGTCTGCTCCAGTGAAGTTTAGTTAAGATGGCGTACTCCAAAATGTCTTGTTTGACTTCAGATGATAGCACTGAGGAAGAAGAGATGCTGCTGTTTTGGAAGATGAAGAAAATTCAGGGGGGTGGAGGTTTGACTTGTCCAATTAACGCTTCCATTTTAATATAAGAACACTTATTAAATATAAAACTTGAATAGAATATTACTGAAATACACGCGAAACAACTGAAAACAAAACTTCAACACCTCTTCAGTTATTTTCACCAAACCAGCAGCACCGCGTCTGTTAAACACGGAGCTGAAGCTGCGTTATGCGCATGCGCTACGTGAGATGGCTCAAGATGGGAGATGGAGAATTTCCCGGCCAGCAATAGGAATAAAACATAGCGTGGCGTGTGAACCAACACATTTAAATACATGGTCCGCTATTTTTATAAACAGTTAGCAGAGCAAATCTTAGCTTAGCGTTCTGTGTGAACCAGCCCTGACGCCTATACAACCTGTTGTACACGCATGCTTGAACAGCTTTGCTCTCCCGGCGCTGTACAATACCTACAGTAGCCCCATGGCTTCTTTGGTGCTGACTGACAGCTCACAGCTGACGGCTTTAGAAAGTTACCAGACCAAATTATGTATACCTACGCCGAGCCATATGATCTGAAAAAACATGTGTTTAGCAGCTGTCACTTCTGACAGCCAAAATTTAGGTATATAACTAAATGTTGACTGTCAGAAGTCATCTGTGAGCTGTCAGTCAGCACCAAAGAAGCCATGGGGCTACTGTACATATTTTAATACACTAAAGATTTTATTCGTATTTGTACAATATCACCTTTGAAACTGAATTGTACATTCTTTAGTGTAAATGTTTCTTCACCCAAGTGTGGTATCATAACGCACTATTTTCCTGTTTTATTCAACAGATACATGTTTTCGCACATTGACATTGAAAGAAAACGTCAGATCTGGCCCCTCACAATCAAACAGATGACAAACTTTAACGTCACTGTTTGGTCCTTGGCAAGAGGTTTGTCCTTCCAATATAGTACCAAGATCACTGAACTCACGTAGTGCCTGGGGGAGTCCCTCGTGCCTAACCACTCCCGCCAACCAAGGCACCCCGGCGTCATTTTCGGCCATCAGACGGAGGGGGTGGTCTGGTAAGAAGGGCGAGGGAACACCCTCCGGTTCTACCACCGGAACGAAGGGGTAGCTGATCTCGGACACCCTGTCCTGGAACAATGGACAACAATCACTCGGTTTTTTTTTAGACAAAGAAACTTTTACAAAAGGCAAAGAGTTTAATTACGGTCAACATTGATAGCATATTATTAGATTATTAGTGTTATTTTTTAGGTATTAAAAATATTTATCAAAAGTGACAGCGGAATATCTCGTGTTTTGATGTATGAAGACATGAAAATTGTTTTAGTTACTTTAATAACTGTTTCATCTTGTCTACAGTACAAATTTTATATGAAGGGCTAGAAAAGCTACTAGAGCTTCTTTCATATATCCATACGTCAAGTCATGTGATCTACAACGGTCACTTTTGATAGATATTATCACTACCTAAAAAACAACACTAATAAAATAGTAAATGTTATCAATGTTGACCGTAAAAAAAAGTTAGTATTTTATAAAGTCCCTTCCTATTGAAATAGGACTGTAGAAGCTTCTGGAAAAACAACATTTTATATAGTAGATACGACTCACCACAGTGTCTACGGCCTGCCTGGAGATATCTCCTGCCTCCTTCATCCTGAGGCACCTCACCAGGGCTTGCGAGTCCTTCAGTTCGTTCTTCCTGCAGCCAAGCAGTTTCCCCAGCTTGAAGGCCCTGGTTCGAGCCTCTTGCCCGTCCAACAGCCCCCATGGCGTCAGCGCTGTTCCCGACTGTGAGATGGCGTTACGGAACAAACCTTGGAACAGAACAGAACGTTACGGAACAAACCTTGGAACAGAAGAGAACGTTTCGGGCGGGAAACATCGAACCCCGCCCCCCCCCCTCTCCCCTAAACTTGGTCTGAGAAGTGCCTTCTGGGAAATCTAAACGTGCTATGTGCCCCTTATCCCAGACAAGTGGCTATTACAAATTCTGTCCTTGGGCCACGGCTGAAACCAATCAGTTGATTCTGTTCAAACTTTATATTTAGATGTTATACTCGTAGAGTTAAAAAAAAAATTCTTTGTTCATATGCCTTAAATTAGGGGTAGTTTACTAATGACTTGAATTTAAGGCGACTGGCCCTTTTCATTTGGCGTGGAAATGCAGAGCCGTGGGAACAAACGTTTATCTTTAAGAATTTTGATTGTTTTGCAATTTTCTTTTCGGAAACGGTTTGTTCAAGAATAGTAGCATGTTGATTAAGTTATACTTTTTATATAAACACCTCCTCTATAATTTTAACAGTGATCAAATATCGATAAAATTGACATTTTTTCAATATGCCAGCTTCATAACAAAAAATAAGAAAATGTAACAATTAATAAACATCGAGACATTATCTTAGAAGGGTTGTTCAAAATATGAACATAAACAATTCACTCGTTCTCGAGAAAACTGGTATTTCCAAACGCATGATTTTTCCGCCAAGACCTCTCCGGTAGCTAGCGTCATCTACGGTTTCCGTAATCCATCTGTTCTTGTTGGCGCGGAGGGATACATAAAATAACACAAATAATATCAGGGGCGGATTAAGCGTCTGGCGGATCTGAAGGCTGCCAGGGGCCCCGAATATTCGAGGGACCCACCCAAGCTTAATAGATTCCTAGTTAAAAACTGCCACAACAGAAAAAGCGAAAGATGCAATATTTAATATTACTCACGTATTCTAAATGTAAACGACTCGTAGCTAAAACTGTTAATAGTTTCACTATTTCAGTGAATTATTTGCGAAGTAAAAGTATCAACATTAATAATTTAATGAACTATGGATAGTTCTACCTCGCTTATAATTGAATATCGTAAACATTTGATTAAGATAAGTTTGGGCAGCATGATATTTAATCAAATCTGCTTCGAGTGTTAATTTCTCTTATTTTTATGTTCAGCAATTTTTATACTATCCAAAAGTTCAGAATAATCTGAATATCAGATTGTAAATGTTGAGAAATCGTGCCATGGAATAGTATTTCATTGTCTTCCGTTCTTATGTTATAGTTATATACTTATTAAACAAATTATTACCTACATCAAGTACACTATAACAATACATTAAATTTAGGAGTACTATGTTGTATTTACAAGTATTTTAATCTATTAAATTTACTTAAATATAGGAGTGATTATTTTTAATGTAGTGAATTAAATCTAGTGTTTGTTTACATCCAAAAATCTTTAAATTTAATTTTATTACTAACTACATATTGCTGGTTTAAGCAACTCATTAAAAAAAAATATAATACTGATATCTTTCCGAAAAAGTCATCCCTTCCTTACACAATTTCTTTGTTTTAGAGCTTTAGTCTAAGGGCCTAGAAATTTTTACCGCCAGGGGCCTCACAATCAGCTTAACCCACCTCTGAATATTATTGAAAAATATTATCAATGTTGGTCGCAAATAAATATGTTTGAATTTTCTAAACTGTTCCTACAACCAAAATCAGGTTTACTGGAGCCACAATACTTATCATCCGCCACCTTCTGGTCTATTATATACTCCTGCTCGTCAAATGTGTAGAAAAATAATAATCATATTTACTTTGTGGACGTTTTAAATATTAATAATAATAATTATTATTATTAGCACCGCGTCTTACTACCCATTCGGGTTACACGCACTTACGCTAATGTGTAATGGTAGGGTGATTATGATATGAAATGAAGGACCTACAGTTTAAAGTGGGATCCGAACCACGGTGGAGGCCTGGCATTCCCCACATTCACAAGATGTCTTGTCAGAAGGTGAAGGAAGGGTTTGGTAATCAATTAATAATTAATTGTGTTTTTATACAATTGTATAGATACATAAAAAAAATGACTCACGCGATTGGAAAATATTACTAACCACCATTTTAAAGTTTCAAGTTCGGTAGCCATCAAAGCAATTCATTACCTCTTCATACATACCAATTAATATTATGTTTTTACCACACAATTTGAAAGTATTGTCTTTAATTAGTTTTCTTTTAATCAAAAAACAACAAAAATATTAAATTTGATGGAGTAGTGGGGGGGGAGGCAGTTTATTTACCCGTGGACTGCGGAGACAGGATGTGGTAATGGGCGCTGACAGCGCCCGCCTGAGCCCCTAAGATAGTGACGCTGTCTGGGTCGCCCCCAAAGTACACAATGTTCCTCTGCACCCAGCGCAGTGCTGCCACCTGGTCCTTGAGACCGTAGTTACCAGGGGCATGCGAGTCACCGGTCGACAGGAAACCTGGAAACAGACGGACCATGGTATAATCACGTGACTAATGAGCATGCGCTAAGTTTAAGCGCAGCTCAACATTGTTTATTTAGTTTCTGTGATATTTATTGTGATTATCTCATTAAAACACATAGAAAGGGTGCAGATTTAATAACAATAATAATAAACGAACATAAGTCAGGGTGATGTCTACAAGTACGATAAAGCCTTAAGCCAGAGTTTAACGAAATAGGGTGCACGTACCCTAGGGTACGATTACCAGACATTTCATTTTTAACGGGATTGTCTCCCTCTTTTTTTTCTTACTGTGGTCCCGTTGTCCCCATGAAACTTGAACGAGACGCTAAATTTACCCTTTTTATTAGTTCCAGTCTTTTTTTTTTTAATGTTGGCATGACCGCGGTAGTTCTAGAAACTATGCAAGTTTTGAATGTCAAATGAATGCGAGGCCCTGTTAATGAGGCGTGAAATAAGCATCATTTATTATATTCCGAGGTCGGACATGTGCACGCTGTGACGATTATCGACGCACTCTTTCTTGCGATACATCGAAATGTTGCAACGTGTGTTAGCACTGCTGAACAAGCTGTTTAAACTAATAAAATGCGATAAAAAAAAGGGTGCGTTTTGTTAATACGCTTTATTTTCCCCGACAAATAAATTGGTTGTATGGTATACTGGTTTCTTTCTAACAGTGACATCTTTAGTTTCTGAAATTAAATTGAAATTTTAAAGATAATGCTGAAAATATACTCGTATAATACACTTCATGTCTATATTCCAAGTGGTAAATAACGTGTTCAAATATACTGTATACTAATTATGAATAATAATAATAATAATATACTAAAATGTTATCATTCATTGTTGATCTCAATCAAACAAAATATTATGTTTATATTTTCTAGAATTACTTTTATATATTATTATTATTATTATTATTATAAGCACCACCGCGTCTTACTACCCGTTCGGGTTATACGCACTTACGCTAATGTGTAATGGTAGGGTGATTGTGAGATGAAATGGAGGAACCTACAGTTTAACGTGGAATCCGAACCACGGCGGGGGCCTGGCATTCCACACACTCACAAGTTGTGATTAATACACGTCTTGTCAGAGGTGAAGGAAGGGTTTGGTAATCAGATAGATATGTGCCGGGACCGAGGATTGAACCCCGAACCCCCCCAGCACAGACATCTTACTTACCCCCTAGACCGCCAGATCACCTTATTGGACAGTGTATCGGCTCCAAAGAGCTGTGGTTTATCCGACCGACGGGTACTCACCGAAGGCCCCAAGCCTGTAGTTTGGAGCCACCAAGATGACGTCCTTGTCCAGCAAGTTGTCAGGACAATAGTCGATGCTGTTACCGGAACCGTGCATGAAGCCACCAGCGTGTAGCAGGACCACAACGTCCCACAGAAGGTTCTCCTCTTTGGTGTCGTTCAGGAGCTAGGAGACCAGCAGAACAAGGAGGTGTTCAACTCTCGCCACACGGTAGGAAAAGATAGAGAGGGGGGAGGGGTTTCTCGCTACACACACACACACACACACACACACTCACACACAGTGGGAAACCGTTCAAGGAAAGCGATATCTTAGAATACTCGCGCCTAGTTACGAACCCCGACCGCTTTGTTTCCCTCAAAATGTGCCTGACATTTAGTTCTACGCATGGTTGTTATGATCTCAAAGTCGATGTTGTTTACCTTGGATTCATTTTATAAATCCCCTAAAAGAATCTTTTATAATAATACTAGCATACATTTATTTTATAATCTTCTTAAATACTCGATATAGTATAATACTAGCATACATTTATTTTACAGTCTTCTTAGAGACTCAATATAGTATAATACTAGCATAAATGTATTTTATAGTCTTCTTAAAGACTTAATATATTATTCTAGTAGCATACATTTATTTTATAAACCTCTTAAAGTGTATTTATAGTATAATAGTAGTGTTATCACTAATGTAATTTGTTATAATTGTACAAAGCACGTGGTTTGAGGGCCCGGTAGCGCAACTACCCTGAATCCCTAGCCCTGTGAATACACAAGAGGCACAGCCGGTACTCGAACCAAGGTCGCGAGTTGTCCCTCCTCACCCTGGTCGTGTACACGTTGAGATGGAGGCAGTCCTCGTGTCCTATGACGAGACGCTCCGGGTGACTCCTTTGGGCGCACCTCTGCCTGTCCTTGGTGGCGTCGAGCACTCCCGACCACGGCTCAGGGGCCTCGGGAGGCTGTGGACAATAACAACGGCTGGTAAAATTCCGTTGCACAACTTCCTTCGGGGGGGGAAAGGGGGGGGGGAGTAGAGCCGTCGGTCGATTGTGGCGTGCGAAAGAACCCTGGAAGTTATGTGAAAATATCTTTCCCGGCGAAATTGGTAGGAGCTTTCGCTATCGCTCATAGAAATTATCGCGTTCTGATATAATCAGTCGGTTCATAAAGTGCAAGTAAAATACCTTCAATTTTCCACGAATAATTGCTATTAAAGGAAGACAAATGAAATGAAATTACTGAATGTTTAGGACACGACAATTATTGCCCTAACCAAGCAGAAATGATTTCATTTCGATTTGCAAGCCAATGCTCATCTGTTTGTCTAAATCAAGGCCGTGGCCAGCCAATAATTTCAGGGGGGTTGGGTGGGCACATCCCCCAATTTCTGAAAGATATAAAACATTATAAATGATAAACAGTTCTATTATTATTATTATTAGCACCGCGTCTTACTACCCGTTCGGGTTATACGCACTTACGCTAATGTGTAATGGTAGGGTGATTGTGAGATGAAATGTAGGACCTACAGTTTAACGTGGGATCCGAACCACGGTGGAGACCTGGCATTCCCCACATTCACAAGATGTGATTAATACACGTCTTGTCAGAGGTGAAGGAAGGGTTTGGTAATCAGATAAATCAGTGCCGGGACCGAGGATTGAACCCCGGCCGCCTGCATAGAAGTCTGACACCTCACCCCTAGACCACCAGGTCACCCTGAGCCATAAATAAAGCCATATATATTTTGTTCATAAGATTTTGGGGAGGGGGGTTTACGCCCCCCCCCTCCCGCGGCTACGGCCTTGGTATACAAGTGAATGATTCTCCGTGTGCGTACATAACTAAAGTCCTTAGAAAGTTAAAAGTCGTTTCTTACGGACTACGGACCTAGACCCTGTGTAGGCCCCCCACTCACCCTGAACCTCAGGTCCCCCAGAGGAGGCTTGGCGTACGGGATACCGAGGAAGGAGTAGATGGTCTTGCCCTCCCTCGTGGCGAGAATGGTTCCCCTGACGAGACCCTCAGCTGTGGGCACGATGGGTCCACTAGGAGGAGGTCGGCGACTGTCATCTTCTTCCGCCGCGGTTACCTCGGGGGACACGTTAACCCTCTCCTCCTCGGCGTCTGGGGGATCCTCTCGGTGATAGCCATCGTCTTCCTGTCGCTCTTTTCCGGGCGATTCGTCGTCTTCGTATTCGTCATTATCGTCTTCGACCTCGAAATCGTCGTCTTCGACCCAATCGAGCGTACCGTCGTCGTCCCCCTGCTCCGCCTCGTCCGCTGAGCAGACGACCACGGCGAGAAGGATCGAGAAGCAACACCACAGCCATTTCCGCCCCATGCTGCCGCTATTTGCTGTCCGGTCAAACCAAACACAGGTGTAATTCTCGCCAATCGACGGCCCACTATCTTATCTGCCACATAGCGGCGGTTTCTTACTTGTTCAACGGGTTGCGATAACAGGGCCATGTCGGTGACTCGGTCCCGTCGTTCGTTTTGACTGCTGATACGGAGCCTCTCATCGTGTGACAACTGTGACACGCTTGGACACCGAATAGCTCGTCTGATATGGAGCCTCTCATCGTGTGACAACTGTGACACGCTTGGACACCGAATAGCTCGTCTGATATGGGGGTTCTCATTGTGTGACAACTGTGACACGCTTGGACACCGAATAGCTCGCCTGATATGGGGGTTCTCATGGTGTGACAACTGTGACACCGAATAGTTCGCCTGATATGGGGGTTCTCATGGTGTGACAACTGTGACACGCTTGGACACCGAATAGCTCGTCTGATATGGGGGTTCTCATTGTGTGACAACTGTGACACGCTTGGACACCGAATAGCTCGTCTGATATGGGGGTTCTCATTGTGTGACAACTGTGACACGCTTGGACACCGAATAGCTCGTCTGATATGAGGGTTCTCATGGTGTGACAACTGTGACACCGAATAGCTCGTCTGATATGGGGGTTCTCATGGTGTGACAACTGTGACACGCTTGGACACCGAATAGCTCGCCTGATATGGAGGTTCTCGTCGTGTGACAACTGTGACACCGAATAGCTCGTCTGATATGGAGGTTCTCATGGTGTGACAACTGTGACACCGAATAGCTCGTCTGATATGGAGGTTCTCATGGTGTGACAACTGTGACACCGAATAGCTCATCTGATATGGAGGTTCTCATGGTGTGACACGCTTGGACACCGAATAGCTCGTCTGATATGAGGGTTCTCGTGGTGTGACAACTGTGACACGCTTGGACACCGAATAGCTCTGATATGGGAGGTTTTGTCTCGAAACACAATTAAGGTTTACAGTATTTGGCAAAACTATTAAAAATAAATATATCCTAATCTCTATCGTAATGATGATGATAATAATAATAATAATATTGCTTGTCTGTGCGACATCACTCGTAGCTGTTTGTGGAGGCCCCTTTCCATGTCCCGATGAGATGAGGAGTCTGTACCAGTGGAAACAAACCTAACTTAAACCTAATTAACCAAACCCTGGTGACCATTGGGGTAGTAATTCTCCTTTCGGGAGAAATGTCCAGTGTACCAGCCGGAAATCGAACCCGGGACACCTAGACTGACCACTACACCACGGGATGGTAATTCTATGATGATGGTGTCGCATAATTGGCTGTTCTATTCTCTGTTCATGGACTACATTGTTTTACTGCGTGTTTTACTTCTCTTATCGAAAAAAAGAAGTTATTTTCAGTGTTATTGTTTCATCAAACAAAGTCGTTTAGCCACTGTACTGTGCATGACATGTTTTTAGTGCATTACTCAAAACTTTGTACAATAAACATACCGCTAAATTAATCAGTGAGGTAGTTAAGTATTGGACGAGTTCTGGGAACTAACATTGACCATATAAATGATTCTCAAGGGCTTTAGTGTCCGCTACACTTTCACTATTTACTAATAATAATAATATTTAGCACCGCGTCTTACTACCCGTTCGGGCTATACGCTTTAAGTACTAATTACTCTAATGGATTAGGAATTGGGAAGGTTGAATTAGAGGAAGTGAACCCGCATTTGCGTGGATGGAGAGTGGAAAACCATTTAGGAAAAACCACCCCCAGTTCACCCGACCGAGATTCGAACCTCGATCTCCCCGTCCTCGGCGGTTGAGCTCGACACGACTAGCGCGTTAGCCAACTACGCCACCGAGGCGGGTCACTATTTACCACTTAATTCAGACTTAACGCCGATTTGAGTGTCCATCCATCTATTTGTGGGCTGTGGACGTATCGTGTCATAAGGCCCCCCCAGTCCTTAATTTTTTTTAAAATAATTTTCTTTTATTTCAATCAATACTATTATTATTTATTTGGACAACGTTCAATTCAGAATAGAGCGCGTTTCCAGTTTTGTGGATTATTTAAACTATATTTATTAATATTGGTTATGAAAACCTTTCGATTGCATTGCTAAAATTGTTTATGTACTATTGTAATCATTATTCTATATGGATATATTAATTAAACAGCAACGGAGATATTTTTTTATCGGAATAAAGACTGCCTGCCACTTGCTCTGTGGTTATGGTCTCCTAATACAAGTAAAGTTGGAAAACTGTTCCCAGGTACAGGAGCGGACGTTTTCGTAGTAGCTTTTGACAAGTAAGGAGGCGGGCGTGAGGGGACCCGGGAAGTTTGTCACTATTCTTCTTGTCTTCGCTACCTCTTTGAATACTCTGCTCTCCTACTTATTATACCGTTGTTTCAGAAAGCGAGAGCGAGCAAAGCAAGCGCGCCTGTAATAATGGCGGTGTGGGATGATCACTTTTGTGAATCCTCTTCCGGACTTGGGACGCGCACATACACACACACATATCTTTGTAATAAATAACCAACACTTCTTCGTATTCTTGTTCCCTTGGTAGGAGGAACGTTGATTTCGCCCGAACAAAGAGTTGAGAGGGCTCCTCCGCTCCGCTCTTTCCTGCTGCTTCAGGCGTCGACAGAAATCTATTTAAACACCTCCTAGCATATTATAGAACCCTTGTATGAAGCGACTCTTAGCTCACTTGCACTCGCTCTCCTCATCACCACTGTCGTACGCGGGCCCTTTTTCTTTATAGCACCGCGTCTTACTACCCGTTCGGCTTATACGCACTTACGCTGATGTGTAATAGTAGGGTGATTGTGAGATGAAATGAAGGACCTACAGTTTAACGTGGAATCCGAACCACGATGGAGGCCTGGCATTCCCCACATTCACAAGATGTCTTGTCAGAGGTGAAGGAAGGAAGGGTTTGGTAATCAGAAGAAATATGTGCCGGGACTGAGGATTGAGCCCCGGACCCCAGCACAGGAGTCCGACACCTTACCCCTAGACTGCCAGGTCACCTTTTGCTTCTTCCTTCCTTGGTTGTGTCTAACTTATTTATTACAATTTTTAATCTATTAGTTTGTAAAACAAACATCAAGGGACATCTTGTGTGAACAGCGGGAAGAAGGAAGGAGAAATGAAGTAAGTGTTCGAATCTGAGTCCGATCAAATACAGATAAAATAAATGTTTTCAAAAAAGTTTCTAATCTAATTCAAATTGAATATATTTTATAATTAAATGTTGTAAAATCGGGATGGAATAATTTTAGGCTATAAGGCATTCACGAGCTAAGTTTACCTGAATGACAGCTCGAAATGTTACTAGAAGTAATCCCTAATATATCACTACGCCAACAAGCTGACATCTGTCACTTTGAATGACTGTAATGAAAACAGATGGTAATATATTAATGTGGTTAACCACAGTAATTTAGGCCAATATTATTTATATATTTATTTGAAGTCGGACACAAAGTTTATCTATAGTTTTATTCCCCTTAAAAAAATATTAACATCACTTTCACAAAAATTTCTAACTAACATAGCCTCAAAATGGCGACTGACGAATTTTAAATCATATGATTGAACATAACGGTAAACAAGTTTTTTACAATGATGCGGACACGCAGTTGATGAAAATACTTTATTCAGTTAAATATTTCAAAATACGATAAAATCATGTATTGTATGTAAAAAAAATTAAAACAATTTTCTCTTTTCCAAGTAAATACGATGCCTGTATTAAAAGGTATTGATGTATGCACTATAATACACAAAATCAGTAACGTTCCAAAACGAAAAATAAGTACTTTTAATTAGGTTTAAAATATTGTTTCGAGTTGGACAAAAATAAATTATTTAAAAAAATGAAATAGTATGAGAAAACTTAAGTTTACATTATTTTAAATGTAATATATAACAGGTAGTTAAAGATCTTTATATTTATAACAAAATTGTGATCTTTTACAAGTGTTGGCAACCCAAAACCTAAACATATGATTTTCGAACCTATCGTGAATGGAATATAGACTAGGTATATAATATTGTAACTTAGTCCTATAAAAGGGTGATTAAAACAGTTTTTAAATTCGTTTGTCACTCAAATACTTATTTTACTTACTTCCCTAATAATGGTTGAACAAGGATGGTTTGGTGTGTGTGTGGTTCTAGTAA
This sequence comes from Timema douglasi, assembly GCA_901482245.1. Taxonomy (NCBI): domain Eukaryota; kingdom Metazoa; phylum Arthropoda; class Insecta; order Phasmatodea; family Timematidae; genus Timema; species Timema douglasi. The sequence continues at coordinate 34,702 of CABEEJ010006369.1, forward strand.
AAACTTTCATTTCGCCTCACCATCAGATTCAAAAATGGTTTTAATCCGAAAACGCCGTGTGAATGGCAAATCCTTGAGCATATTGCGTCCGCCAACTCACAGGCTCTAGGCTAGATAAAATAATATATTTCTTCTGCAATAAATAGTTTATCAAGTGCGATAATCCAATAAATACGAAGAAACATTAATATAGTCCAGTCTCTTAAACAAAGTTATATGGACGTTCTTGTAGAAAATACAAACATTTCTTGCGGTCAACATTATTACCATTTTACTATATTATTAGTGTTATTTTATAATATAGTTCAAAAGTGACAGCTTAAGATCACATTATTTGACGTGTAAGTAAGTGAGAGTAGACTACATTTCCTAGCTGTCAGATAAGGCCTTTAACAAATATTAAAATAGGACTGTACATTATTATTATTATTAGCACTGCGTCTTACTACCCGTTCGGGTTATACGCACTTACGCTAATGTGTAATGGTAGGGTGACTGTGAGATGAAATGGAGGACCTACAGCTTAACGTGGAATCCGAACCACGGTGGAGGCCTGGCATTCCTCACATTCACAAGATGTCTTGTCAGAGGTGAAGGAAGGGTTTGACAATCAGATAAATCTATGCCGGGAGCGAGGATTGAACCCCGGCCGCCAGCACAGAAGTCTGACACCTTACCCCTAGACCGCCAGGTCACCTGACTGTACATTACTCGGGATTCTATGACAATCTATTGTCGACATTTGAGTGTTTCTTCAATAGGAATTGACTATTATATTTTGGGGGCATTTTAATCTGTTTGTTCTGTTATTCTACCGACTAATAAGATATCACAAAGCGGAAACAAAATCATTTATCGAGTGTTTATAAAATGCAATAAATGATCAAATTAAAAAAAAAAGTATGCGAAAAAAAATGTACAAGAACTAACTATGAAACAACTTCACACATAAACATGACCCCAAAAAAGTCAGAAATAGTGAAATCAAAACTAGTTTTTTTCTGTTCTTTTTATTTCACTTTACATTTCGTTTTGTCAGTTTAAAAAAATAGTTTAATTAATCGTACATGTTTTATTCCATTCACAGAAACTTTCAAAGCATATTAGCCGGTACAATACCAGTTTGTAAAAACTCTTATACAGTAATACGTTCTAACCACGTTCTTAGAAGATAATGTAACATTAATTTGTATAATTACAGCTTCATTATGCGCCACTAATGAGTTCAAGTAATAATGTAGCTAAATACTGACAAATTACATTCGGTCTGATCAAAATTATTACAGTTTAGATCATGTCATGTTTCTCAAACTTGCTACATGACAACGCCTTGCATATTTTTACAGTCGATAATTTTCTTAAGATGTTTACACCAAATAAATTGTAATATACACGTTCAGCCATGAACAAGGTCTTTGAGTCTATCGTAGAATTAATGTTCCAGAATTCTCAGTTATATTAAAAAAAAAGTATCATGTTGACTCGAGGTTCCTTTTGTTGACTTTGTCCAGCGTAGTTTCCATCTGAAAATAATTTTGGAAAAATCGAACGTTATTTCCGCCAAACTATGACTGAAATAATCAAGGGTCTGTTCGTCTTTACAGGGCTATTACCAACACTTCCCGATACTTTGGAGGGATTACATTTATCATGGACGCTATAGAGCATGTCACCTTTATGAAAAAAAAAAATCGAAAACATGATGGAAAAGATGATGAACGCAACTTACAATTATTTGAGCTCTAGCGAGCTGAAATTTGGCATAGCCGCTATAGAGAACGCCATCATTATTTTCCAAAATATGAAAAGCCAATGTTGGCGGATCCAATATGGATCAGAAAGTTAAGATGAAACTGCACGATGGCGAGACCAACAGCGTAGAGGTAGGAATAGGAGTGAAGCAGGAATGATGTTTGTCCCCCAGTCTGTTCAACTTGGTGAGAGGCTGGTCAGGGAATCCCTCAGGGGACGTGGGAATTTCAGGATAAAAGGACGCGTCATCAACACAGTGAATCAAGCAGATGATCAAGCATTGCTGTTCAAAAATCAAGAAGAGTTGCAGGAAATGATGGAACAGCTGGAAAAATATATGGCATGGAGAGTAGTGATGGGTAGAATCGGATGAATAAATAGAATCGAGGAGAGTGTTTATAAGCTAAGCTGCAAACGTAAAGAAGTGCGTGTTGGGAGATTCAGCAGCAGGGTGAAGACAATGGTAGCACAAAGCAAGAACAGCAACTAGTAACTACTTTTAATTATAAGTAGTAATAGCTAGCTAACATCCGATTATTACCGACTCTTTACTACTTCTAAAACTCATTCGAATGATTCTTTCGATTATTTTTTAAAGAATCGAATGATTATTCGATTCTTAAAATCATTCGATTATGCCCATCACTAATGGAGAGTAACAATGAGAAGTCAAAAGTGATTATTATTATTATTAGCACCGCGTCTTACTACCCGTTTGGGTTATACGCACTTACGCTAATGTGTAATGGTAGGGTGATTATGAGATTAAATGAAGGACCTACAGTTTAACGTGGAATCCAAACCATGGTGGAGGCCTGGCATTCCCCACATTCACAAGATGTAAAAGTGATGATAATCTCAAAAAAAAGAAGAACAACAAAATTGTGAATCAGGAGTTGGAAAACATGGAGCAGTTCAAGTACTTTGGGAGTCTGCTGACAAAGGATGTCTACTGCATCAGGGAAATTAGGTCAAGGATCTCCATGGACAAGGAAGTTCTTAACAAGAAGAGGTTAATGCTGACCATCAAGTTGGGTTTGGAACTGAGGAAATGCTACATTTGGAGCATCGCGCTGTATGGGGCAGAAATTTGGACACTTGGGGAGATGTAAAAGAAATACTTGGAGACCGTTGAAATGTGGAGCTAGAGAAGACTTGCGAAGTTCATGTGAACAGACAGGGTGACAGATGAAGGAGTCCCAAGAAGAGTAAGTGAGAAGAGAACAATTTTGTATGTGATTCTTTGGTACAAAGCAAACTAGTTAAAACACAACCGTAGGAAGAACGTCTTCTGCACGACGTCATAGAAGGAAAGGTTGAGGGAAAGGGAGCTTATGAAGAAGGAAGATTCAAATATCTGATGACTTGAAGGGAAGAAGAAAATTCTGGGAGCTGAAGGAGGAGGCAGAGGACAGGGCGCATTGGAAATAAAGTGCATTAGAAAGGTCCCATGATTGTCTAACAGATGGCAGTGCTAACTCAATTTGAGATAACATTGTACTCTCTCCCCCTGTCCCATTATAGCCTTCAGTTATGATTATATAACAGTGAAAATATTAAGGAAAGGACCTCACTATCTTTTTATTTTAGAACAAAAGGTTATTGAGCAAGAGAGTGCAAAAGGTTTAACAACGAATACTTTAAAAACGAAAAAAAAAAATAATTCTTGAACCCTGGCTCAATACAACGTCCTCACGTTTATCTTGCAGCCGTTCATGGACGTCATATCAACATCCATGGGGACATCCGTCTTCTTTGGAAGGAACCTCCTGATGACAGGGCTGAGCAGTTTCCGGTCCACGGAGCTAATCTTGTTAGGTCGAGTGAAGTAGCTCACCACCAGGGCTACCAACATGGACACCAGACTACCGAGCAAGGTGTACCACATGTAGGACATCCGGAACAGCGCAAACACTTGACTGGAGCAGAGATACAAGTGAGGGACAGGGGGTTCTCGTATTACTGTTATCTAAGGAGGAGGGGGGTCAGGGTAACTCCAGTTTTAAGATCCGTATTTATATAGTTTTTCTAATTAAACACTTTTCTGTCATAAATAGAATCAAGTTTTTCTCGAGTAGATACGTTTAGTTTGTAATTTTCTACACGTGTTAATATCAACGGTTCTTGTATATCGGTCATCAGCATAGAGGACTTTGCCCAATAACCTTTTAAATGACGAGAGAAAAATACTTTAAAATGTTATCCACCATACTCCTGACAGATATTCAACAAGTGTTGGTATCATTTTGTGCAGGAAGCTATTATAAACATATCTACTCAGGTATTATTTTATTTACTTAGTGTAAAAATTGATATATATATATATATATATAGATATATATATATATATATACTGTAAAAATACACATCCTAGCTCACTCGTTTCGATCACCGGTTCAAACCCCAGTTAGGTGAGAGAATTCCCCTCCCCCTAAAATGTTTCCCACTATCCCCCACGTAAATCTGAGTACATTTCCTCTCAAAGTCTACCTTTACCGTCTCTATACCATTAGCATAATTTATGTACGCATATAACCCCAACGGTTACTAAAATTCGGCGAGGAAAAAGAAAAACCTCTCAACATTATAGTTTTAATTATCGTTTCAAGACAACGTCGACAGCACGACACGTTCTCAAGATTGTGTCGGTCCGATTGGGTGCATGTCTCTTGGCCTAAACTTCAGACCAGATATTTTAGACCAACTCACCTTCCGTGAATTTAATTTGAAGTCCAAATTACTTTAGGTCCGACCGTCACGTCCCTGTCCAATTCGCTTGCTCCTGAGGGATGTCCTGACTAGAGTTTTAAAGGAGATGTAGGTTAGATGACTCAGTGAGTAGAGCAGTAGGGTGCTATGATAAACACCCAGAGTTCGAGCCCCGGTTTTGATACTTTCTCCCGACCCAGGTCACAGACAAGGTATACACCAGAACCTCCAAGTTAAAATGGCTGCGATCATCGGGAGAGCTTGAGTCCTTCATCACCAGGATCGCTACGTGTAGTCCCAACTGACAACATCGCTATCAAGCAGGCATTATAAAAAAACAGTTCACATTTAAGATGGTCTTAGTATTAATCACACAAAAATTGCCTTTTTGTGACAATTAACAGGCTTTAACAAAGCTAGGTTGAGTAGCCACCTCTCCTCTTTTTCAGATAAACCAACCCCCCCCCAAAAGATCCTACTCAAGCCGCAAATTACAAATAAAATAATTGTCTTTTTTTTTTTGTTCGAGTGAATGTTTAAAAATTGTCTAGGCGTGGACAATATTCAAATACCGTCGACTTACTTGTCTGAAAAGGTTTGTTAATTGAAATGGGGTAGGTTGGGGGGAAAGGGTATTATTGTGTTCGTACCACCACGTTTGGAAACTCGCTCTCCAGTTTGTAGCTTCTACAAGGGATATTTCGAAAGTGAGTTGTTTCACTGGACTGCAACAAGCCCTCCCCAGTGTCCAAGGATCCGAACCTGTCTCGAGGAGTACAGTGGAGTGTCGGGTGTATTTCCTTGCCTGGGACCGACGTTTTCCCAGCGCTAGGCCTCACTTGTTGTCCAGGCCGGTCGTCTTGTCGACAGGAGGGACGTAGTCGTAACTGCAACCCTCCACGGACACCGGCTTGGCCTCGAAACTGAGGTCACCCGAGGCCAAGACCGCCTGGGTCCCGAGCACGGTCCAAGACATGAACACCATACCGGCTGCACCCCCAACCAAGGCCCCCTGCAACCGGCAAACACTCCGAACAACAATCTTTACCGCCCAGGTTCCAATAATAGGCCGGACCCACACTAATCGCGAGTGTGGACCAATGTTATATATATATA
>CABEEJ010006370.1:0-10204 GCA_901482245.1 Timema douglasi
AGGAAAGAGATTCCCAAAACAATTATGGCAACAGATAAATAAAATAAATATATGAAACAAAACAATACCATCACATTTATATGTTGCAAAAAAAATGATTGTACAAATACTCGCATTCCATATACATAGCAATATTTTGTTTAAGAACGGTCATAATGTGAGTGAAGTGAAATAATATATATTGTTACAGAAACATAGTGGAAAATAAATAAATGCAAAAATCACACTTCTTCAAAGCGCATTCATGAAATAAAATACACTGTTACAGAAACACAATTATTTCAGTTTTTATATTCTCATTTCTCAGACCTCGATCGAAAAAATATATTTTCTTATAGTTTGGCTTAAAAAATGCGTTGATATAAAAACTGTAAAAAAACACTTGACATTTTCTCACGTAACCTTCACTCCCACCTTAATAAATTGTTTATAAACCAATAAAAAACAACAAATGGTACCCACTTCGGTGACCGCGTGCTCTAACGCGCTACTCTCGCAGTAGACTAGACTGCCGATGACGGGGAGATCGAGGTTCGAATCTCGGTCGGGTCCACTGAGAATGGTTTTTTTCAAAAATGGTTTTCCACTCACCCTCCACGAAAATTCCACTAGTCCTTGAGGTAGGAATGTAGGGGACGAGAGAAAAGGTAAGTGCTTTCACTGCGTTTATAGCAAAACGTTTTTGGTAACAAAAAGAATGTTTCTCCAGTAGGACCCTTAATATACATTTTCTTCAAATGAGGACCTCAACATTTCATGAATATCGTTCAAAGGTGTTCTGGAATTTAGTGAAAACTTTTTTTCTTAATTTAAAAAGTTTGTCATCTATTATAGTCATAATTATGACAGATATTCAACAACTGTTGATATCAACATGTGAAGAAAATTCGACTTTATATTTGCTCTGAAGCAATATTTTATTTAATTTGGCAAAAAAAAAAAAAAGTTTTGCTATAAAAAAATGCAAAAAAAACCCTGACCTTTTATTTCGTTGTCTGCGTCCCTACGTTAAGTGGCACAAAAGGTTGGGAAAGTTTCGTCATCCCTGCTATAGGCCATACGATCACAGATGTGAAAGTCACACTTGTAATAAAGTGTACTGCTTTAAAAAAAGAGAAAAAAGAACACTTACGATAAGTATAATTACAAATTACTTCCTAACGTCTCCCCCGCTTTCCACCTCCCCAAATTTCCTCCTCATATATAAATTCCCATCATAAAGTTTTTTTAGGTGTCTAATAAGCGTCGTTTATTCAGTAGACCCTCGAGATATCCATCACAATCCTACACCGACCAGTCAAATCGTTCAGGCACGTGACTGAAATAATTTGCAAAACTTGAAATAAAAAAAAATACAGGGAAAAGTCGTTAAAAAAGTAGTTTATGGGCGATATAATTCCTGGCGTTAAAAGCATTTTTACATCATCACGTTTGGGTGGACCTTGCACAATAAAGTGAGACTATAAAAAAAATATATGAATAAAAAAAACGCTTGCCAGTAGTTGTACCTTTCGTTTTAATGTTGTGAGGTTTGATGCGTACCTTTGGACAAAGGTTTTGGGTTTTTTCACAAGCACACAACTTACAGACTGTCCTAATCTAAAATATATTCTTTATCAGCACCCAATATTAAGAGTATGGTGACAATAAGACTTATATTCAGGACTTACTTTGTGTCCGATATCGTCCCCGATTTTGTTAAGTAAATTAATACAATTTGACATTTATTTGTATTAAATAAAACTGCTTTAATTAAGTCAATTTCTAAGAGGTGAAATTTAAAATATAGCAGAAGATCATACATTTCACAGACCCGAATTAGTGACAATTTTTTCTCACCTAATGCTGTCATGCTTATGACATATATTCAATAACTGTTGATATCACCATGTGAAGAAAAGTAAACTCTATGTTTCTAATGGAGATTTATTTCATTTATTTTAGGCAAAAAAAAAATGTGTTGGTATAAAAACTGCAAAAACACTGCCCTTAACTCAGGTTTCCTACATACTTACCTTAAAGTTAGTGCCCTTAAACCCTGTGTCTCTTATGGCCTTTTTACTCCCAATCCAGGATTTAATTAATTTAAAAAAAAATTAGCTTAACATTCCGGCTTCGAGGTGTACATGTTCGTGCACAGAGCTTACTCTAATTTTTGAAATTTCAGACCTCTGTGTGCAGTAAATATCACGCAATGCTCACGAAAAACAAAATCTTCATTTTTTAATATAGATGGTATAGTTTGGAAGAAATAGGCTCCATAAAAAGGACTTTATCAATGATAAGATTTATTTTTTAATTTAGTTTATGTAAATATTGATCTCAGACAAAGAATAATGTGAAAGAAAATTTGCATGGAGCATTTTAAATCGAATTAGCAAAGTTATTAAAATGATTATTATACACTAGTAATATTACACTTATTTTTTTATTTGCCGTAGGTCTCCATCTTACAAAAAATTGTCATAGATTTTTGATAGTTGTTGACTTAGCAAAATTATTCCAAATGTTATTTTATTTTACTCTGAAAAAAATATATCTTAAGGCAATGTCAATCTCATTTAGTCCTATCTGCCGTTGATGAGGAGGTCAGGGTTGGAATCCTACCCGGTGTTCTGAGGAGGTGATTTTTCCTAACTGGTTCCCCACGATCCCGCTAAGCAAATAAAAACACTTATCCTCGAAATTTTACATTTCTCAACCCTAACACACTTGCGTAATTAATATATGCATGACCCACCTCGGTGACGTAGTTAGCTAACGCTCTAGATTTGTGTTGAGCTAGACCACCGAGGATGGGGAGATCGAGGTTCGAATCTCGCTCTGGTGAACTGGTCGTGGTTTTTCCTAAATAGTTTTCCACTTTCCCTCCACGCAAATGTGGGCTCACTCCCTCTATATTCAACCTTCCCAATTCCTAGCCCATCAGCGTAGTTAGTAATTAAGCGTGTACCTCTATTGTATAGTAGTAAGACCATAGAAGAAAGGTTGAAAATGACACGCTCATCATTTAAAGGTTTAAGTTTTCTGTCGTGAATGCAAGTAGGCGTGCCATTGTAACAAAATAGTTCTTTACACAAGTTATTTTTGGTTGCAGTTAAGTTTTGCTTCATTATTAATTTCGAGAGGGTGACCTGGCGGTCTATGGGTAAGGTGTCGGACTTCTGAGCTGGGGGCCATGGTTCAATCCTCGGTCCCGGCACAGATTTATCTGATTACCAAACCCTTCCTTCACCTCTGACAAGACGTGTATTAATCACATCTTGTGAATGTGTGGAATGACAGGCCTACCAGCGTGGTTCGGATTCCACGTTAAACTGTAGGTCCTCCATTTCATCTCACAATCACCCTACCATTACACATTAGCGTAAGTGCGTATAACACGAACGGGTAGTAAGACGTTGTGATAATAACAATAATAATATTATCAACGGGGGTAGTGGCGGATTTATATTTTTGCCACCTAGGGGGTACACTCTCCCTCCCTCCTTCCACTTTAAAAATGGTTTAAGAATAACATTTTCTAGACGCTTAACTTCGTGTGTAAAGGTTTTTCTGTTTCATCATTTGCATTGACTGTAAGTGCTTATATAACGTTACATTGTATATATATATATATAATCTACCGTGTTGCCAAAATAAAGTGGGAACTCTCTTATAGGGAGGCAGGGCACCAGAGGGATGGGACACAAACACCCAATAGTCTATACAGCAGGTCTTATACAGCCATCTCGGGAGGTACAGTACGTGTTTATAAAAAAAATTGTTTGTACTGTACAGTAACAAAGAGATAGATAATGTTAATTTTTTCAATATCAATAATTTTTTGTTTTGTGTTTTTACAAAATTTGCCACTCTACAGTAAGCCCACGGCTTCTTTGGTGCTGACTGACAGCTCACAGCTGAATTCTGACATTCAACATTTGGGTATATACCTAAATTTTAACTGTCAGAAGTGACAGCTGCTAAACACACGTTTTACAAATCATTTGGTTCGGCGTAGGGATACATAATTTGTTCTGGTAACTTTACAAAGCCGTCAGCTGTTAGCTGTCAGTCAGCACCAAAGAAGCCACGGGGCTACTGTAGGCTATACAGCCCCCGTGAGTCCTCCTGTAAATCCAGCACCAGATAGGGGGCAGGGGGCTAGGATAATGGTTGACCATTTTGGAGAGGGGGGGTGATAAGGGAGGTAAGTGATGGTTTTTGTAAGATGGATTTTGTAACTAAATACTTTCCAGCCTTCGAATTCACAGTCCAGTTAATTAAATATACATTAAACTCAATTATTATTATTATTATTATTATTATTAATCATCAAACTTCCAAATTTTATTACATCAATTTTAACTGATAAACCTATTCATTTTATAATAAAGTCTGTTTTAGCCTGTTTATTGATAAGATTTCTTAATCGGTCCATAAATTAAATATTAATTTATTTATGACTATAATTAAAATATTTTTTCTTTCTTTACTTTTTTAGAAGATCATGAACGATCCCATTTTTTTCAGCTGACCATTAAAAATGTATTCTCAAAAGCTCAAAATCAAGTATTTTCTCTGGAACATTCCTGATAATTTCAATGATTAGATTATCAAGGATGACAAATCTCATAACTACCGGTACAAACTTCAGGTAAACAAAATGAACAGTTAAAAACATGTTTAGTAAACATTTCAAGATAATTATCACTAAAAGACTAGTTAAGGTTCACATACTCATTCACTCATATAATTAATTTATCCCGTAGGTGTGCTTTCATATGTACTAAAGTAATTACAATTTGTAATAATACCCATAACCAGTGCCCGGATATTTTACGTCATTTTTGTTTTTCTGCTACATCACAGACAATGCTCGTGTGTATATACAGTCCCCTGGTTGCAGACACTTTTGTTTACAGGAAATTATTTAATTCTTTTTTTTATTTCATTTTAGATTTTTAGTTCGTATTTTCTTAGCTTGCGTCATTTTTAGACATTTATGTTGAATATGTATATTTTTTAAATACTATATATGGTTATTTTACAAATTCATAAATATACCCGACTCAAATATACATTTTTTTCAACACATAGTGGTCCTCATGATATGATAAACTTTGTACCACCATTGTAAATGTGAGGAATGCCAGGTCTCCACCGTGGTTCGGATTCCATGTTAAACTGTAGGTCCTTCATTTCATCTCACATTCACCCTACCATTACACATTAGCGTAAGTGAGTGCGTATAACCCGAACGGGTAGTAAGACGTGGTGCTAATAATAATAATAATAATGTACCACCATTCTTCAGTGGCCGCATGATCTAAGATACTACTCTGATGTTAGATTAGACTACCGATGACGGGACGATGCAGGTTCGAATCTTGATCGGGTACACTGAGGATGGTTTTTACAAAACGGTTTTCTACTATCTCTCTCCACGCAAATGCGGGTACACTTCCCATTAATATAACCTTCCTAACCCCTAAAATCACTAGAGTAATTAGTACACAAGCGTATAGTGCGAATGGGCAGTAAGACGCGGTACTAAAAAGGCAACTTTGTACTCTTCTTACAAGAGACACAATAGTATCAGTCACTTCTGCAAGAGCTCATTGATGACCTTTACAATATCGCAGGTTAAAGAAGATACAGATAAATGTAAACTTAATTTTAATTAATTAAGATGAAGTAGTTAACAGAAAAGAGGTACCAGTCACTTGTTTTGTTGAAATTGCTTACAAAGATTAAATTACTATTCTGCTATTTTAAATTAGTTTAAAAATTACACTTTAAAATGAAATTTGAACCTGATACCTTTGGTTTAGCCTGCCTTTGCTCTATCCTTGAACTATCCAAGGCTCGTTCCGTGCTCAGGGTTATTATTAACTCATAATTTAAGGCTGAGTCTGTGATGGATGTGTGGAAATCGTCAGCTACATATGTGCTATCAGATACCACAGCAATCTGAGACTCAGAAGGGCCGTTACGCTGACAAGTTTACAATACAGGATCGTAATTGAATATTATTATCATCATCATCACGGTATCTTACTACCCGTTCGGGCTATACGCACTTAAGCTAATGTGTAATGGTAGGGTGATTGTGAGATGAAATGGAGGACCTATAGTTTAACGTGGGATCCGAACCACGGTGGAGACCTGGCATTCCCCACATTCACAAGTTGTGATTAATACACGTCTTGCCAGAGGTGAAGGAAGGGTTTGGTAATCAGATAAATCTGTGCCGGGACCGAGGATTGAACACCGGACCCCTAGGACAGAAGTCTGACACGTTACCTCCTAGACCACCAGGACAACCGATCGTAATTAAAGAGAATTTAAATTAATATCAACACACAGGCAACAAATAATTGTAATTGCGCCGATGTCCCTATGAAGGAGACCCTATTGAGTCGTCAATCTTTTGGGATCTAATAGCTCATGATATCAACTTATTGCTCATATGTATATGTATTGGAGCACTGAGCCAAAGGTCCCGGGTTTGAATCCCGTGTCCAAGAGTCCTTTTACTTCTTTTTTTTAGCACCGTGTCTTACTGCCCGTTCGGGTTATAGTTTAAATACTAACTACGCTGATGGTTTTATGAATTAGTAAGGTTGTATTTAGAGGAAATGTACCCATATTTGCGTGGGGAGATAATGGAAAATATTTGAGAAAACCACCCTCAGTACCGAGATTCGAACCTTGATCTCCCCATCATCGGCAGTGTTGTCTAACACAAGATTCGCGCGTCAGGCCATGCCGCCACCGAAGCGGGTCCTTTTTTCAACTGATTCAAATGAATTGAAATGTAGTCTTCTCCATAAGGACATTCCCGTAATCACAATGATTTTAAACCCGTGTGTTGATATTTTTCGAACTATTCTTGCGCCACGTAATAGAAAGGTTTCAGGAATAGTCGCGAGCCACAAGTGTTTCCCGACCCGCACTTTACGATACTCTACGTTGAGCCCTTATTGCCCAAACTCAACCTTCTAACCTTCTCCATCACCCACTTCCGACCCTGCACAAGCCCTTCTTCCAAGACACGGGTTTTATTGCACCAACTGCCCCTCTCCCCCCACTTTTCTAGGTCCTTCTACAACCTATTCTTTTATCTTTTCTTTTTTTCCTTTCCGAATGTAGCTTTCTCTTCTGGAAACCAGGGGATATTTTAAGGGAAGATCATGGACTTAGGAAAACATCTTCTTTGTATCCTGGTGTCATTATCTGGTCGCCCATTTGATGTAGAAGGAGGAGTAGTTGTTGGAAGGGGGACGAAATCTACCCCCCCCCCTCCTTCACTAATTCTTCAATGAACGTACCAAGAAGTTCGTGACTGTCGCCAGTAATTTTTTTTTTTTTAGAACACTCGTTGAAGGGTGTGACGTTTATTTATGACACGTCTTAATTGAGGTACCAATCGTACCAACTTGCCGCCCTTCAAATATAATAGCGCTAGAAGCACCATATAAAGAAGGGGGATTGGAATAAGGGCGTTCCACAACCACTTCAGAGCTCTTGATCCATTGATACTTATTCCTAGGGGTGAGCCAGGTTCTTTCCCTATTTTAGATTCGAAGCGTAACTGAATCGAATATATAGTAGAACTTTGTTAATCCGAATTAATTGGTACAGAAGGATTATAGAAAAATTCGGATTAAATGGGAGAATACAGTATTTTTACGAATTTTAAATTATAGTTGAATTATTTTAATCAAATTTTCATTTGTTTTACTGACGTATAACTAGAGACGTGAAACGGATAATTTTCCAAAACAAAGAAAATGTTCAATTATTATTTCTGTTAATTAATGTCAACTGATTAAATGGATAATAATAGTAACAAACGGTGACCTGTTGGTCTAGGGAGTAAGGTGTCGGACTTCTGTGCTGGGGTCCGGGGTTCAATCCGCGGTCCCGGCACAGATTTATCTGATTACCAAACCATTCCTTCACCTTTGACAAGACATCTTGTGAATGTGGAGAATGCCAGGCCTTCACCGTTGTTCGGATCCCACGTAAACTGTAGGTCCTTCAATTCATCTCACAATCACCCCTACCATTACACATTAGCGTAAGTGAGTATAACCTGAACGGGCAGTAAGACGTGGTGCTAATAATAATAATAATAATAGTAACAGTAATATTAATAATTAGTGGTAGTGATAATAGTAGTAGTAGTAGTAGCAAAAAACACTGGCTTCGGTGGCCGTACGCGATCCAACGCGCTACCATCTCAATAGACCAGACTGCCGTTTACAGGGAGATCGGGGTTCGATTTGGATGCACTGAGGGAAGTTTTTTTTCTAAATGCTTTTCCACTCACTCAACACACACATGCGGGTGTAATTCCTGTAAATTCAACCTTCCTTATCTCTAACTCATTAGCGTAGTTAGTACATAGGTGTACAAACCGAACGGGTAATAAGACCCGGTGCTAAAAAAATATAAGTAGTAAAGAAACAAATGAATGCGGGCCTTTGTCAGACCGCTATGTTCATAAATAATACTTCAGTTTTTTTTATCATAAATAGGTTAATTAAAATAATTTAAAGGTTGTCGTGACATTTGTCTACCCCTCTACCCCCATCCTCTGTGCTTCCTATCTACCCCTCCCCCAGTTGCGTTCCCCCCCTCTTCTTACAACCCACTCGTCTCTTAACTCACTATATTTTGAAGTATAATAGGCTCTAGGCACATTGTGTTGACTACAACAAGTAAATATTAAACATTTCTTATCATATTTAACTGTTTCTTACAATAATTCTCTTTTAACTTTGAGCTTGGTAACCAATAAAATTTATTTAATTTGACTTTTTTTTAAAATTCCACCCATTTTCCGAAAAGTGTGTTTGGAATATCAGGAATTTAGGACTATCGGGTTTCGGTCTAGCGGAGATTTGCCGAAAGAAATTAATATTCTTATTGGCCCGTCTACAACCAAACGCACCCGCTTGTCGGACTCGCAACTACGCAATAACGTAATTTTGTCTGTCTACAATAGCTTACGCAAACACAATCGTGTGTCGGAACTGTCGGACCAACTTGTCGGGAGGAGATGAACATTTTTTGCGTTTATGTAATTGCGTTGGCTTGCGTTCAGCCAATCAAAAAACAAATATGGATGGACTACTAAAATCAAATAATTTTAAGTTATTTGGTCTCTGACAAAAACGCTTGGAAATGTGCAGTATTGAATACAGGATTTTCAATTAAAATCACGTGTATTTAACCATTTAAATATTTTTTAAATATTTATCTCTTATTTGAAAACATTAATATGAACTTGACTTTTATAGTCATCATTGATGCTTGTTCCTATTGGTTGAAATTACGTTTTACGACTTTTAATTGTAGACAGTCTATTTTGTATTTAATAAAAGCGTAATTACGAGTGCATTTGCGATTGCATAGTTGCGAGTCCGACAAGCGGGTATGTTGGTTGTACACTGGCCTTTAACACGAATCCAAGCACAAATAAACTTTTTACTTTCTTGCGATCCTTCTGGTAGAGAAAGTATTATGAACGTAACAAAAAATCGAATTCGAGATTTTGTTGGATATTGAAGTTTTATGACACACCGAGACCGAAAAAGTTGTTTTCGTGATGCCCGCCTGTCTGTTAGTTTGTGTCTCTTATTAGAGCCGAAATCATTTCACCGATCGGGCTAAAAATTGGTACATAAGGTTCGTCCGAGAATTTTATGGAACTATGTAGGCCTATTCAACCCTAAAAGTTTAATGAAGGGCAAAACAAGAAATAAATACATTTTCTCGAAATCCGCTCCAACTAGTTTAATTAAAATTCGTATCCAAGCACTGTTTAACATTTCAAACAAAATAGTGCATCAAATTTTTTCCGGGAAAATTATTAAGAGGGTACTTAGATACCAAATAACTTGTTGCAAAAGTTGTATTAATATGAAAAAATTTAAAATACTTTTATTCTAAATATATTTTTACAAAACCAATAGTTTCTGAGCTATTAGTCAATTAAAAAAAAATTATGTCTGGGAAATTGATGGGTTTTTTTCCCGCGTCTTACTACCCGTTCTTGTACGACTATATACTAATTATTATTTAGCACCGAGTCTTACTACCCGTTCGGTTTATACGCTTTAAGTACTAATTACTCTAATGGCTTAGGAATTGGGAAGGATGAATTAGAGGAAGTGAACCCTCATTTGCGTGGAGGGAGAGTGGAAAACCA
>CABEEJ010006370.1:19580-40254 GCA_901482245.1 Timema douglasi
GGTCTAGGGGTAAGGTGTCAGACTTCTGTGCTGGCGGCCGGGGTTCAATCCTCGGTCACGGCACAGATTTATCTGATTTGCCAAACCCTTCCTTCACCTCTGACAAGACATCTTGTGAATGTGAGGAATGCCAGGCCTCCAGCGTGGTTCGGATCCCACGTTAAACTGTAGGTCCTCCATTTCATCTCACAATCACCCTACCATTACACATTAGCGTAAGTGCGTATAACCCTAACAGGTAGTAAGACGCGGTGATAATAATAATAATAATAATAATAATATTTTCTCGATGCCGTCTGTCTGTATTTCTGCTTATAGACGAAACCTTTTGACCAATTGGTGTAAAAAAATTGTATCTAGGATTTTCGTAAGGTTCACCCAAGGTTTTTTTGTAAATTAGATATTCAGCCCTAAAATTATTCGTAATTTACTGAAGGGTAAAGAGAGGAAAAAATTGATTTTCTCAAACTCAACTTGAACAAATTTGACTAAATTTAGTATCTAGACATTATTTAATATTACAAACCAAATGTAAAAATCTCATTTTTCAAGAAAAATGGCTTTAAGGATACTTTACATACGTGAACATTTCCAATTTTGATCATATCTCTGTAAATATTTGAGATACGAAACAGTGGCGGCCCGTAGCTAAAATTAGTGGGGGTGCTGCTCCATAAAATGTATACCCTTTGCCAGTGCATGTGTTTCCTTTCAAATTATAATCATTCAACTATGTCAAAAACCCGCCTCAGTGGCGTAGTTGGCTAACGCGCTTGTCGTGTTGAGCTCGACCGCTGAGGACGAGGATGTCGAGGTTAGAATCTCGGTCGGGTGAACTGAGGTTTTTTTCCTAAATGGTTTTCCACTCTCCCTCCACGCAAATGCGGGTTCACTTCCTCTAATTAAAGCTCCCCAATTCTTTATCCATTAGAGTAATTAGTACTTAAAGCGTATAACCCGAACGGATAGTAAGACGCGGTGCTAAATATTATAAAATATATAAACTAAATGACATAGTATACAACTAAGTAATTGAAACTTTAATTTATTTTAAATAGGGAAAATCACGGCGGCTATATATTCTGATGACATAATTTATAACTTTTACATAAGTTTATAAGTCTATATAACTCTTCAATAAATTCATAAGTTGTAACTATTTAAAATATAGAGCTATTGTGTTTATTGATTCCCTTAACACAAATAAAAAATAAATTAACTGATTTTATATTTCCGTAAAACATTAATATATATTTATAACTGTCTCAAATTAAGGTTTTGTTTGCCGCAGGGACTATAAATTTGCTTATTTAATAAATTCACTAACAAAATAATAGAAAATTAAATGAACAGATTCTATATTTCCTGCAAACCGTTGAAGTATTTAAATATTGAGTTACTATCACACATAAGAATATTTTATCATTATAGACCCCCAAAGATTTCCACCCTCTAATCTAGTACTTTTCACCACATGTGTTTCTTAATTAATTTTGACATTTATTTGATATGGTACCAATTGACTTTTCAACTAGATGTAAATATGTTCTAGCAACATATCAAGTTGTTAACACTTTCAACGTATAATATTATCTATGTTTTCAAATATATGTTTGTTACAACTTCATTACACTTTTGGGCGTTTTACCTGTCAGTTTTATCATTCAACTAAGTCAAATAAGAATTTGTATACAACTAAGTAATTGAAGACATTTACCTCTAAAATATAATGCTATTTCAATTATCTAATAATTGCTTGAAGATTTGACATTACAAATTTTATTAACTTTTAAATTAACATATATGTGTAAATTGTACATTTTTGACATTAATGAATATATTTGTTACTACTTAACTTGATATGAAGTTGTTCTAATAATACAATATCATGATTTAATATTATATATGTGTGTGTGTGTGTTTTGCTTATCATACATGTTTTCAAATTTGAGTTTGTTACACCCTCATGACACTTGTTCTCAATATATATTCACAGCTGATCCCACATTGATTTTGGCGTTATTAAATTTATGTAAGTTATTTCGTCATCATCATTTCCAGGGTGGATGCATCATACCTCCGTATTTGTATTTGCGATTACATATTATTATGTCAACAAAATATAGTTGAGACCATATTTAAAAATAATACTTCTTTATTTGTCATTTATATTAACTCATAATCAGCAAAGATAACATTTTATTAGTGAAGTAAATTTGATACTCTTTCCAACAAGCAAACTAACTTGTCATGTGTAGATTGCTACTCCTTCCCAGTATTTGAATATTCTAAAATTTAAGGTTAGGCTTGTATTCTACCATCACAACAGTTACAAATGATAAATAAAAATGAAGTTAGATATTGTGCGTGAATTTGCTATTTAAACTTTAAAATTAGTTCCGTCTTTTACTTTCTCCTTGGGTATCAACATTAAAACAGGTAGTGTTGATCTAAAAAAATATATATCTTACCTTTATAGTTGATTGTAGATGCAAATTTTTTTTCTCGCAGAGTGACGTTGGATTAATACACACACGATCATTAAATTGAATTCCTTTTCCCAACAGTATTTATACCCTTTCAGGTGATTAATGCAACTAATGCGGTGTGTCAAGCTATTAGTTGTCTATTACCTCATAATTAACAAAGATAAAACTTAATTAGTGAATTAATTTTGATACTCTTCCAACAAGTAAACTATCCTGTCAAGATTTAAGGTAGATATTATAGCTTGGTGGGTCAGTTAGACGGAAATAAACAGATGAATAAAGTATTAAATAATAAGAGAATAACAGCTTTTCGCGTGATTTAATAGATGCAATTTCAGGGGGTGAACACGCTCAGTTCCCCCCCCTCCCCCCCCTCCCCCCCAAAAAAATGTAAACTATGTTTCAGCTTACAGGATTTAATTTATTTATTTATATGATAAATAAGATAGGCCATATGATTAATCAATATATTTTATATCTGATTATTTCTCATGTGTTTTCTAAAACTGGGCCCCTCTTTTTTAATCACAGTTCAATTTATTCGATTAGTAAATTAAACTGACTAGGAATGCGTTTTATAAAACTTGTTGTTTACCTGTATCGATGATAGCATAGTCTAAGGCGTCTCTATCGTGTTATACTAGACTGCCGATGCCAGGGTGGTCGGCTTTTGCTTCCCGTTCTGGTGTACTGAGATTGATTTTCTCACCCCAAGCAAATGCGGATACACATTCTACCGGGTCTAATTATATCAAAGGGAAAATCTGATCGACCAACAAAACCCTTTTTTGATTTTTGCCTAGACTTCATATTTTCTCGCATCCTATTTGCTAATAATAAATTTCAATTTAGTTTCGTTGATAAATTAGATGTAATCTACCGTTACTTGATCAATTGTGTCTTGATCATCGTTGCGTACTGTCTCAGTGCAAGAACCACGACAGATATCGAGGTTCGAATCCCTGTGGTCACTCAATCATCTAATTCTGGGGGAGGAGGTGTGATTCGAATCCCTGGTGGAACATTTTCTTAATTAATATAAAGAGATTTAGCCAGAAAGGGTGCTTGTAACTCATCTGGTTATGTAGGTGGAGGTTGTGGTTCGTATCCCCTTGAGGTGTACTGTCACTCTCGTGTTTGACTCGTCTGCTGAGAACGAGGAACGCATAGTTTGAACCCCGATTGTGTGCACTAAGGGGGATTTTTTCCACGCAATTGCATGTGCATTTCCTCCCCCCTGTCATATTAGCGTATAACCCAAGACGCATAAACCTCTAGACATCAACATTGAGCATCTGCAGATCACATGCGTCCTTTACCGGTGGTCAGTATCTCACTGACTTGACATATGAACATATTTAATTTGTTTGGTAGAAAGAACAAATACAAACTTATATATATATATTTTTTTGCAATCAACATTTCCGTAGGAAGAGTAGTTTAAAATATAAACTTTCTGTTCCGTATCTATCAGATCACGGATTTGCCATATTAATATATTTAAGTTGTTTGGTAGAAGGAACTGCTTATAATATTCACACATGACTCTTGAAGTAATTGTGCTTTTAGGTCAAACCCCTACTATAGGATTCCTTTACCGTAGATAAAAATCAAATCGTTAATGAAACTTAGCATAGCACTCTTGGCGTAATAATTAGAAAGATGACCGGTATTAAACATGTAATGAATGCCCTGGGGACCCGGAAAATTAACAGCAAATGTTATCTTCGATAGTTTCTTCGCTCATTAATAATCAGGATTCGAATTGACAACATTATACACTGCACCAACGGGCAAACATTAAAATCATAAACGATGGTACGGTGAATAAATTAGCCTTACCACCCAGACCGAGTAATGACAAGCGACCCTCTATACGCAAATGTTGGCACTATCTCCACCAACATGAGGTAACCGCTTGTTCGGTCGATATAGTTCGCTTGAGGGCTGACTCCATGGAATTTTTATTACTGTATTATTTATTATCTTATAGCTCTTGATACTAGTATTTGTGTTTTTGGTTGGAGTTGTTTATTTTTATCTTGATTGGAGCGTGAGGTCTAAGTGTATATTTAGCCTCGTAAAGTACTTAATAAACTTAGGTGTGTTTATCAAGGAAAAATAAATTACTAAGTTCGCTAATCATTTAACATTTTTTTAAATGAATATAAAATGTATTCATTAACAGAGAGGGGGGTTATGGGTGAATGTTTCTCTAAATTGCAAAGCAAGTATAAAAATAAAGTTTTATTGATATAATCATTACAAATAGTTTCTTACAATACAAGAAATAAATAATATTAAAACAAAATGTAGTACTGATTATTTATTGCAACCATATTTCTTCGTACGTTAGTAAAAAAAGAAACAATCTTTAAAGATTTGATAAAAATAAAACCTAGTTTAAGATTTGCACTGTACACAATTTTTTTTTTTCGGTCACAACTCCCGGGTCGTAAATAATTCGCCAACGTCTCATGGGACAGTGATATGAAAATGCAGTCGTGCTGTAGATAGCGCTAAGGAGATTCCTCGTCGAGTGACATGTTCTAAGAGAACGCGTCGTAAATTAATCATGAAAAGACGGCGGGCGTCTCGTGAGAAGCTCTTCATTACCTCCCCCCCTCCCGACCCACATGTCTACCTTCCTATTCAGGTCATTGTTAAGGAGGGGGTGGGGGTAGAGAGAGACGAAAATAATGTTAAATATTTTTAGCAGTTTTTATTTAAACTTTTTCTTGGTGCAAAAATAAATCAAATATTTCTTCAATAGAAACAGTGTGTTTAATTTTATTCACATGGGGATATCAACAGTTGTTGAATATCTATCATGATCATAGCGGCATTAGATGAGAAACTTTTCAAATTAAGAGAAAAAGTTGTCATTGAATTCCAGAACATCCTTTACAGATATTCAAAAATTAGACCCTACTGTTGATGTCCCCATGTAAAACAAAATTAAACTTTCTACTGGAGAAATATTTAATTTATTTTTGACCAAAAAAAATATTCTTGCTATAAAAATTGACCCGTCATCATCGATAAAAATTATGGGTTTACCCTTTCAAAGTGATAAAATTAACGTCAGGGGACTGGATGTTGTGCTTGTCCTAGTCTTAAGTTAGATTATAAGACATATGAATCTACGAAAAGCCTATTAAGCCGGTAGAGGAAAAATATATGCTTTGAATACAAAAATACCGACTCGGACCATAAGCTGGAAATAGTAATGGATGTTATAAAAAAAACTCTGTAGAAAACTGATTGGTCAGGTATAAATGAAAATACATTCCCATATGAAGTGTGTGGAGCAAAACTTATGTGTGATAAGCCAAATGGTGACTAAGTAGGGGAAAATATATCAAAATTACAGTTTTAACAAGCTATGCTTAACCTGCCAACACTCACACGACACGACGTGTCCCTGCTTTATATGGATAAATCGACGAGACATAGAAACGATAAATGGGAAAAGATATAATAATAATTATTATTATTATTAGCACCGCGTCTTACTACCCGTTCGGGTTATACGCACTTACGCTAATGTGTAATGGTAGGGTGATTGTGAGATGAAATAAAGGACCTACAGTTTAACGTGGGATCTGAACCACGGTGGAGGCCTGGCATTCCCCACATTCACAAGATGTCTTGTCAGAGGTGAAGGAAGGGTTTGGAAATCAGATAGATCTGTGCCGGGACCGAGGATTGAACCCCGGCCGCCAGCACAGAAGTCTGACACCTTACCCCTAGACCGCCATGTCACCAAGATATAATTGAAATTGGGTGTTTCATCTAGTCTCAGACTCGAAACAATCCTTAAAACATTGTACCTTATTCCTTACCTTGATTTTTTTTGTTTAAAAACCTTCCTCTAAAACTATTCTCTGACACAATGACAGACAGACAGCTTGACAAACAAAAACAAGCGAAGAACGTTAAGTCGTGTATAATTAGAACGCCACGGGAACAAAAAAAGAAGTCTAAACAACTAGAGGCGACTTTGTTAATTAATCGTCTGTCTTTTTATCTTAAGTTCAGTTCTTTTATACTACAAATCCCCTTTTTCAAAAATCGTCACTTTTATTGTTCTCATAAATCCAGGCGTTGTGTCGAAAGTTCTTAGTAAATTAAAATGGATGTACATAAGAGATTATGTAGGAGGTCTTTTTTCCCATGAAGCTCTGCGCTGTGGACTCGTTCAGCTTGCAGCAAATATTAGCTGTAGATATGAGAAACGTAGCTAGTCTTTGAGAGTACAGACTCAAAAAAATAAAAACTTTTTCAGTGTCAACACTGAGACAACCAACCATGTGTGGTCTCGTGTGTGTGTGTGTTTTCCAGTCACCATGCAGGATATTGTCTCTTACAATTCTTTACTTTCACAGGAGGAAGATGGGGAAATTTGACACTATAAGAGATTATCTTGAAAGATTTATTTTCTCTCTCTCAAACTAGATATCAAATTTGTTACTACTCCTTGATTTGGTGGGCGCCAGTCACCACTTAAACGCTTTACAAGTATAAATATATTGTATCACAAATTTAAATAATATATATAAATAATAAGATAGTACCGGACGGGAATTTGAACAAGGAATAATTTAGTTTGTCCCTAGTAACTTGCTCTATGGCGTTAGTAACTCCACAGTTCATTACCGCATTTTCAAAAGTGTACAACCAATCTCTACCTTGAACTCATTCTATTCAGTCCACCTCATTACACCCTATCCCTATCATGAGCTAGTTGTATCCAGTACACCTCATTACACCCTCTCCTTATCTTGAGCTAGTTGTATCCAGTACACCTCATTATATACTATCTCTATCTTGAAATTCTATTCAGTCCAACTCATTAGATACTATCTCTATCTTGAGCTAATTCTATTCAGTCCACCTCATTACACCCTAACCCTTTCATGAGCTACCTATATTCAGTCCACCTCATTACATTTTATCCCTAACTTGAGCTAGTTTTATTAAGCCCACCTCATTACACCCTATCGCTATCATGAGTTAGTTGTATCCAGTACACCTCATTACACCCTAACTCTTTCATGAGCTACCTATATTCAGTCCACCTAATTACATTTTATCCCTAACTTGAG
Organism: Timema douglasi; assembly: GCA_901482245.1. Lineage (NCBI taxonomy): Eukaryota > Metazoa > Arthropoda > Insecta > Phasmatodea > Timematidae > Timema > Timema douglasi. The sequence continues at coordinate 27,178 of CABEEJ010006370.1, forward strand.
CTAGTTTTATCCAGCCCACCTCATTACACCCTATCGCTATCATGAGCTAGTTCTAACCAGTCCACCTCATTACATCCTATCGCTATCATGAGCTAGTTCTATCCAGTCCACCTCATTACACCCTATCCCTATCTTGAGCTAGTTGTATCCAGTACACCTCATTACATCCTATCGCTATCATGAGCTAGTTCTATCCAGTCCACCTCATTACATCCTATCGCTATCATGAGCTAGTTCTATCCAGTCCACCTCATTACACCCTATATATTTCATGTTCATTCTAAAGCTAGCCTCACATCTGTGTCCAGGTCATCCCATTAGGTTTGCCATCAGTCAATACTCTGAACACGATTCTAGATTATTCCATTCACGCTGTATGTCCTGCCCATCGTAATTTGAGAGATTTGATTATCCTAACAATGTATTGTTATGGGCACAGGTTATGTAACTCATCATTATGCAAACGCCTCCACTATACATTTTCTTCGTCTCTTTAGGGACCAAATATGTTCTTAAGTAGTTTTTCTCTCTTAAGTTCATTGTTTTCGAACATCCCATCCCATATTTCTTCTCGTCATGTAAGGTAAGAGACCAAGTTTCATAACCATAAACAAAAACTGTTGAAACTTTGTAAATAAAATAAATAAAGATGTATCAAATATTATGTTTCATCTATTGAAGTCGAGTTTTTTAAAAAAAAGAAACAGAAACTATGTCACGAATGTCCAAAATGTCGCAGGTTTTTTTGACAAAAAATTGATTTAAAAAAACACATTAAAAACACTTTCCAAATCTATAACTAAATGTTCTATAAACATAAATAAATGTGAAAAACTTTGCATGCTATTTCTTAACGTAAAAATTCTAGCATGGACAACTTATAATAAGAAAAAAAAAAAACTTTATTTTATAAAATACTTTTAGAAGGGATTTTTCATTGAATATGTACTACGTAAGAAGAAATACTGTGAGTTTGAGCTTGATAGATATATATCAGTAGCGTTTCGTGGCGTGTTACCAGGGTAAGCAGAGTTAATTTAAAGTGTACTTGTGAATTGTTCTCATCACTCAGTAGAACACTAATTACTTGCGTCGGTGGCGTAGCTAGCTAACGCGTGTTGAGCTCGACCGCCGAGGACGGGGAGATCGAGGTTCGAATACCGGTCGGTGAACTGAGGTTTTTTTTCCTAAATTGTTTTACACTCCCCCCTCCACGTAAATGCGGGTTCACTTCCTTTAAATTTAACATTTCCAATTCTTAATCCATTAGAGTAATTAGTACTTAAGCGTATAACCCGAACGGATAGTAAGACGCGGTGCTAAATAATAATAACAGCAAGCAATCCCGCATGGCGTTGCCCGTTATCCATCTACAAAAATTTGTTTTAAAATATCCTAGTTAAAAAGTTAATCAAAAATTTAAAAATCCGACTTCAAGGTGCATTTGGACTTCCTTCTGACCACTTGTGTTAAAAATTTCAGATCTCTGCGTGCCGTAGATTTTGCTGGGCATCGCACACAAACAAACACACAGGCAAACACTTCCTTTTTTTATATTATAGATTGCTGTGCTGGCGGCCGGGGTTCAATCCTCGGTCCCGGCACAGATTTATCTGATTACCAAACCCTTCCTTCACTTCTGACAAGACATCTTGTGAATGTGAGGAATGCCAGGCCCCCACCGTGGTTCGGATTCCACGTTAAACTGTAGGTCCTTCATTTCATCTCACAATCACCCTACCATTACACATTAGCATAAGTGCGTATAACCCGAACGGGTAGTAAGACGCGGTGATAATAATAATAATAATAATAATAATATTATAAATTGCACTATAGTTTGAGTTGAATTAATAGAAACATATGTGTGAAAATGTTACATCTCATTTTCAACAAATCTTTAAGGAAATTTGCGGAACTACGAGACCAGACTTGATGAAAGAGAGCTCTAGATCTAACCTTCCTCTAACAAACATGGTACTTTTTTTGGTTGGCTCACAACAGGGAATATTTAAGATATTCGAGAACTATCAGCTAATTTTCCTCATCATCTTGAGATCAGAAGTTTAGTAGTTTCTCTCCGGTATTTATCATTGACATGACAATAGGGTGGTTGCAGGTGAAGGGCGGAATTGAGTGTAAGCTTATACAGAATAAAGAGGTAGTTATAGAGAATGACACAGACTATTACCACTTTCTCGCTGACCTTAAGCTGGAATGGAAGGTGATGGGATAAAAAGACGGTGTTTTTGCAGTTTTTAAGGAAAAACATTGCTTTGTACAAAATAAATAAAGTATTGCTCCAGTACAAACATATAATTTAATTTTCTTAACATGATTACCTCAATTTTTTTTTAAATATCTGTCAAAAGTGTCATGGAATTTAATGACAACTTTTTGCCATGGTGGATATTTAACAACTGTTGTTATTACCGTGTGAAGAAAATTAAACTCTTGTGTTTCTACTGGAGTAGTATTTGATTAATTTTCACACACAAAAAAAGTTTTGATATAAAAACTAAAAAAACACTGGCCTTTTATAATTTCCACTACAATCCCACCTTAAACTAAAAATAACACTGCATCTTTTTACTGCTTCATTTAAATATAATATTATTATTATTAGCACCGCGTCTTACTACCCGTTCGGGTTATACGCACTTACGCTAATGTGTAATGGTAGGGTGATTGTGAGATGAAATGGAGGACCTACAGTTTAACGTGGGATCCGAACCACGGTGGAGGCCTGGCATTCCCCACATTCACAAGATGTCTTGTCAGAGGTGAAGGAAGGGTTTGGCAATCAGATAAATCTGTGCCGGGACCGAGGATTGAACCCCGGGCCCCCAGCACAGAAGTCAGACACGTCACCTCTAGACCACCAGGTCACCCTATTTAACTATAAATAATATATATGAAAAAAATTAGAACAATCATAAAATTATCGGCTAGGATTTTAAGGAAAGCTTTTAAAGGCAAATGCATATAATAGTTTTACGCAATGCTTTTAAATAATTTTGTTATAATGTCGGAACACCCCTTTCGCTCAAGTTCAGGCATCAAAGTATCTAAATTTATCTAATCAACATTAAGTAGCTTATAATTTCGAGATAACTTCTAGATATTAAGATACTAAAAGCGACTTACGTAATCTTGTCTCGCTGATCTTACTCGATGTGACAGATCTATATTTCACAAACTCGCTCCCACGTACCAATGAGCCCCAACACAAGGGCACACCCCTTTCTTTCTTTTTTCGTTTTTTAACCTCTCGACAACCAACAGGTAATAAAAAGCTAGTCGTAAATATGTCGGCCTATCAAGTCACCGCCGTAATCTAATAAAAAAAAAAAGATAAAAAAAAGTATGCGTACCGCCCTTTTTAAGTCGCCTTCAAGTATCCTCGCGCCTGAGATAAGCTCTGAGGTATGGATCCATCGTCCACCCCCCCTTTTTTTTAGTTATTAGTGTGATAGCTTTTTGCATCGACCGATAGCACCACCATTAGCAAAATGGCCGACACTTTTTCTATCTGACATTTTGGTGGACAAAGAGGTGTTTTTTTTTGCATGTGTGGCATCGCTACCCGGTTTTGTTATCAGTTACATCACCTGGATTAATCAGGACCATACAGAGGGGGAAAGAAGGGATAAATCCAGTGGCGCACCCCAAGGGAGCCTTACAGGGCGTTTGACCCCAACTCCCCAACACAGAAAACCATTTTAATAAATTTATTTTTTATATTTTTAGCACCACTTCTTACTACCCGTTTGAGTTATACGCCTATGCACTAATTACATTAAAGGCCATATTTAATTGAGAGGTAGCGCACCCTATTTGCGTGGAATGAGAGTGGAAAAACCACCTTGAATGTACCCCACCGGGATTGAACCCTGATGTCCTCGTCTTCGGCAGTCTAATCTAACACGAGAGTAGCACGTTAGACCACGCGGCCACCGAAGCGGGTTATTTTATGAACAAATCGAACCACATGAAGTTTATTTTTTTAGCATTATGTCTTACTTCTTGTTCAAGTTGGACACACATGTACTCTAATGTGTTATATATAAAGAAGGTTGAATTTAGTGGAAGTATACCCGCATTTTCGTGGAGGAAGAATGTAAATCCATATAGGAAACACGACTCTCAATGAACCCAACCGTGTTCAGTAGACACTCGTGTTACAGTCATGTTAGGACTCTGTTTCCAAATGTAGCATCAATATTTTTTCAAGTTTAGTAAGAGTTGGCTTACTTTCTCTATGACGTTAGGAACTCAAAGGTTCATTGCCGCACTTTTAAAAGTAAGTCAGCTATTCTTATCTTGAGCTAGTTCTATCCAGTCCACCTCATTACACACTATCCCTATCTTGAGCTGGTTCTATTCAGTCCACTCAATACACCCTATCCCTATCTTGAGCTAGTTCTATCCAGTACACTTCATTACACACTATCCCTATCTTGAGCTAGTTCTATCCTGTCCACTTCATTACACACTACCCCTATCTTGAGCTAGTTCTATCCAGTCCCCCTCATTACACCCTATCCCTATCTTGAGATAGTTCTATTCAGTCCACTCAATAAAACCCTATCCCTATCTTGAGCTAGTTCTATCCAGTACACTTCATTACACCCTATTCCTATCTTGAGATAGTTATATTCAGTCCACCTCATTACACACTATCCCTATCTTGAGCTAGTTCTATCCTGTCCACTTCATTACACACTATCCCTTATCTTGAGCTAGTTCTATCCTGTCCACCTCATCCTCGTATCTACATCAAGGTTTTCATATTAGGTTAGCTAGCCAGTCATTACCCAGAACATGTTTATAGAATTCCCCATTCATGCTACATGTCCTACCCACCGTAATTTATGAGACTTGATTATCCTAACAATCATGGGCGTCATTAGTGGGGGAGATACGTCCCTACAAATAATTCAATAATTAACCTTACATGAGAAATTTTAGTTAGTTGAACTGTGGTAATGGAATAAAGTAACTTATGCATTACAAACAGGAAATTCAATTCGCAATCAACTCGACTCGATAAGTAATCAAATATAGGGCTTACAATATTCCCTGAAATACAATAATTTATTTTCAAATGTTGAGAATCTTGTTCAACGGCTGCTGCTAGTTCTACCCGGCTCGTTTTGTGAAGCAGATAGGAGCTACAGTAGCCCCATGGCTTCTTTGGTGCTGACTGACAGCTCAAAGCTGACTTCTGACAGTCAATATTTAGGTATATAACTAAATTGTGACTGTCATAAGTGACAGCTGCTAAACACATGTTTTTGCAGATCATATGGTTCGGCGTAGGGATACACAAATTGGTCTGGTAACTTTTCAAAAGCATAAGCTGTCAGTCAACGCCAAAGAAGTCATGGGGCTACTGTACAAATGTACTTTGAACCGGCAAATGAAAACTCTAATAGACAAGGACCAAACCCTTCCTTCACCTCTGACAAGACATCTTGTGAATGTGGGGAATGCCAGGCCTCCAACGTGGTTCGGATTCCACGTTAAAACACCCTACCATTACACATTAGCGTAAGTACGTATAACCCGAACGGGTAGTAAGACGCGGTGCTAATAATAATAATAATAATAATAGACAAGACAAATATCGCTCCATCCTGCTGTGAAACAACGGATCACGAGAAATCCTAATCCTTAGTGTGAGTATAAGTGTATAAGAATGAACTAATACGAATATTTTAATATTTATTCAATCCTAATATTGTGAGTACAATACTACGGCCCGCGGGCCAACAAGTGACAAAAACTTTGGATCTTGGATATAAAAAGGGTTGAAAACGACTGTTTTACTAAGTTATATTATCAGCAGGAGACTATAATTTCGATTTTATGATTTTATTTTATTTTAGATCACAGACAATTGTCACGTGTAAATAAATTATATTTATGAGTCTAGGTTGTGTAAACTATTTTTATAGGTATTTTTTGGGGGGTTATTGTAATTTTGGATATTTATGTTATATTTTCTTGGTTAATTTTTAGCCCGCTTTGAATTAATTTTAGGCCTTAATGTTGATTCAGTATACTTTCAAATACTATCAATATTTTATACATAGGCATAGCCTTCGTAGACGCTAACACATGAACATTTGATCACACATTTTGTCGGACTGAGAATATAATTAATGTAGGCCATGAACTTTATATTACCTTTGCTTGTCTGGTTGTAAAATACACGTTCCTGGTGAGACTGCAACTAGGCTGGAGAGGGTTGCGTTAACTTTTATAGCTGTTGGTTAAGGTTTTGTATGTAAAGATAGGACTGTTGAATATATTTAGTGACTCGCGGTTTGTGTGATCATTCTAATCAGGGAGACAAATCGTAACCAAAACCGATAGTTAACATTAACAGTTATTTATAAAATACCGCAACCCTAAATACAAATTGCCTCCAGAAATGGAATATATATATATATATATATGTACATAAAGGTTTTTAAATTATTATTTTTAAGTTGACTGGCCCTTTTCAATTGGCGTGGAAACACAGGGCCAGGGGAACAAACGATTATCTCCAAGAATTATTTATTGTTTTGCAATTTTATTTTCGGAAACGGTTTGTTCAAGAATAGACGCATGTTAAGTTATACTTTTTATATAAAGACCTCCTCTATAATTTTAACAGTGACCAAATTTAAATAAAATTGACATTTTTCAATAGAAAACTGCCGGCTTCATAACCAAAAATAAGAAAATGTAACAATCAATAAACATCGATACATTATCTTAGTAGGGATGTTGAAAATATCAACATAAAAATTACACTCGTTCTCGAGGAAACTGGTATTTCCAAACGTATGATTTTTCCGCAAGACCTGTCCGGTAGCTAGTGCCATCTACGGTTTATGTGATCCATCTGTTCTTGATGGCGCGGAAGGATACTTTGGTCGGTTGTGAAGCCACGCTGTGTCTTTCCCCCTCCCGTCGAACATCCCGAAAAATATGTTTTAGTCTAGCACTCGACAGGGCCAAGGGCCTTAATTGCATATTATGCCTTTCTTTCTTCAACTTGATTTTATTTTGAAATAATCTCATTTTCCTTACTCAATTTTTTTTTTGTCAGTCAGACGTATCCTCTTTTTTTAATATATTGTTCTATTTATGAATTGTATAATGATATTATAACTAATTTTATTAAATATAAAAATTAGAACCTAACTAAGAATCAAACAAAACAGGAACTTATATTTTTTCTTTAACCAAGATCATTTTACTGGAATTGGAACAAGAATTAATTATAACCTTTTTAAATATTTCGGCTCGACTCCCTGATCTTGATATTAGAACATTCAACGGAAAACTCACCTGTACATCTTGAAGGTAGAAATTACCACTTTGGGATAGTGAGAATTCGATTGACGTGGTCAGATTTAATCCGGAAGGTCAGAATTAGGTTCATACGGAAGGTGTTTTTTTTTTTCTTCGTTGTAACTTTTACGCTAGTTTTAACGATATTTCACCAGTTTCTGTGACCGTATGATATACAAGGCGTCGCTCTCGCAATAGACTAGACTGCCTATGACGGGAAGGTCGTGTTGCGAATCCAAGTCGGGTTTATTGAGGGTGTTTTACAACCCTCCTCAAACCTACCGTAATTAGTAGGCCTACATGTGCGTATAACCTGAACAGGTAGTAAGATACAGCGCTAAAAAAAGATATAAATGATACTTAAAAAAAAAAAAAAATGATACTAACTCTGATTGTCAATAATTATACATTGTAGTTATTTATGTGAAAAAAAACTTTTTTTTTTGAATAATACAATGTAACTTTTATATTCAACTTGATAAGTAAAGTTACTATTAAGTTACCCGCCTCGGTGGCGTAGTTGGCTAACGCGCTTGTCGTGTTGAGCTCGACTGCCGAGGACGGGGAGATCGAGGTTCTAATCTAGGTCGGGTGAACTGGGGGTGGTTTTTCCTAAATGGTTTTCCACTCTCCCTCCACGCAAATGCGGGTTCCCTTCCTCTAATTTAACCTCTCCAATTCCTAATCCATTAGAGTAATTAGTACTTAAAGCGTATAACCCGAACGGGTAGTAAGACGCGGTGCTAAATATTAATTATTATTACTATTAAGTTTTCAAAACTATGTAATATTAACGATTTATTATATAGATGGCAAGAAAAATATTTAATAAAACACACAACATTAATTTTAACATAAGATACCAAATAAATGGCGCAACATATTGAACATGGTTGGAATAAAACACAAAGACAACAAAAAAAAACACGGTTATTTTAATTTAATTTTATTTTATTAACTTTTGGAACTATAATAAGTTTTCTTTTTCAATACATTCACAGTATTACAATAATTTATAAGCAATTACTTTTTTTTGTTTATTAATGGTTAGATCTGCAAGGCACGCACACACTAATAATAATATTACTTACTATATCATATTCAATTAGCCCAACTAATGTCTAGCCTATTCTAATATCGCAGTTTCTGCTTTTTGACAAAACAATAACAAAGGAGAACAAATTTATCAGAACAGCTGGGAATCGAAGAAGTGACCACTCGATATGAATTACAACCAATATAACAAGTGCCTGTTGCTTTATACACGTATGAATTTACATTAACACCAACGTCGTGTCTTGTGAGTGTTGCCTGTGTAAGCAGAGCTAATTCAAACTAGTGACCAATTCTCCTCGAAATGTATGTTTTATTTAAGGTATTTAAACGCGTACTTTCCAAAATGACTGATTATATTCATACATGACTAATAAACTAACTTAAATCTATAACATACACAACACCCAGCTCTCAGCCGTTAGCTCATCAATGCGAAAGGGGGAAACCCTTATTTAACCAACGACACATTTATTTTGGCCATACTAGGAATCGAACAAGGGACAGATCAGTAGACAGAAATACTACTGACTAAGCTAAGATGTATCAGAGAAGTTCCCCGAAATAAGACTGATTCTGCCACCAGTTTGATTAATTAGGCTGATATAATTTGAAATGTATATGAATTAAATAAAAAAATGTGTTTATAAGTTAATTTGCTAAAATGTTTTAATATAAAATCTGGCAACGACGCACATATTCATAGCCAGGTACGAGTGTTTCTCATTCTTTTGGACATCAATGTTTTTAACTTTCGGCTTTAGCTATTCGTAAGCAAGCTCATAGCATATATATTTACATCTCATGGACCTAATTAATCGACACTGCCCAATGACTCCATGTTGTGAGCCCACACGCGAGCTATACCGACCAATTGGCCGGCCAACACCCGTTAGCAATGTTATTGCTAACATTTGCAGAAAGAGGGTGTCATATGGTCGGCACAGCGAGCACCCTCGGCCGTTAATATCAAGTTTTCTCATCACTAATCATTGGCCAGGTATCAACGAAGATTTTATTCTCAAGTGACCCGCCTCGATGGCAGAACGGTTCAAGGCGTCATTCTAGTGTTAAGACTGACCTACTGATGGTGGTTTGTAACTAAATGGTCTCCCACTCTTTCACGCAAATGCGGGTAAATTACCTCTAAAATGTTTCCTTCCTCCTCCCTAGAGTAACTATCAAATATGCGTATAAACTGAACAAGTAGTAAGATGTGGCGATTAAAAAAATATTCCCATGTGAGTTATGTAGATTAGAGCTGATGTGTGATTAGTCAAATGGGGGACCTAGCAAAGGAGAACATATCATAGGTACAGTTTCAACAATCTCTGCTTGCCCTAGAAACAATCTATGACAAGACACGACACACAAAATATACAAACGTGATAAGTTAATTTTCATCATTAAATAAATGTAAGAATCCTATTCATAATCATATTTTATAATTATAGGGGTTGGAAGGAGAAAGGTATGTGCAACTCAGACAAGATACGAACCTTGACCTCACCGTCACCAGCAACATATTCCAATGAGTGTCTTAAGCTTAATTTTCTAACCTAAAAAGATTAATTTTACATAATATAAGATGAAAAATTGACACCACTTTTGGTCAAATATATTGTGATTACAAATATGGCCATCAAACCTGTCAAAATTATTTATGAAGGGACAGAAAACACGATAGAGCACTATAACACACGCTGCAGACGTTTAGAGTTCACGCATTATTTAAGAATAATAATAATATTTAGCACCGCATCTTACTACCCATTCTCGTTATACGCTTTGGTACTAATTACTCTAATAGATTAGGACTTGGAAAGGTTGATTTAGAGGAAGTGAGCCCACATTTGCGTGGAGGGAGAGTGGAAAACCATTTAGGAAAAACCACCCCCAGTTCACTCGACCGAGATTCGAACCTCGATCTCCCCGTCCTCAGCAGCCGAGCTTCAACACGACAAGCGCGTTAGCCAACTGCGCCACCGAGGCGGGTATTATTTAAGAAATTGTTTGATATTTTTTAATATGGTTCCCACCAAAATGTATACAAAACTTACCAATAGGTCTCGGGCCATTAAAAAGTTGTAATTTTAAGTTAACAGTTTAAAAAAATTCAACCCCGCTTTACGCAAAAATGTATACGATTATTATTATTATTATTAGCACCGTGTATTACTACCCGTTCGGGTTATACGCACTTACGCTCATGTGTGATTGTAGGGTGATTGTGAGATGGAATGGAGGACTTACAGTTTAACGTGGGATCCGAACCACGGTGGAGGCCTGGCATTCCACACAATCACAAGTTGTGATTAGTACACGTCTTGTCAGAGGTGAAGGAAGGGTTTGGTGGATCAGATAAATCTGTGCCGGGACCGAGGATTGAACCCCGGACTCCTAGAACAGAAGTCAGACACCTTACCCCTGGAACGCCAGGTCACTTTATACTTTAGAGATTAAAGTAAAACGTTGGAGAACCCGAGATCAAACGCTATTCTATGGAACCAAATCATATTTCGATAGGGTCAAAACAGAACAATTTTAAAATAATGTGGGATTGTTTTATTGTGTTTTATATAAGTTATCAAAGCTGTTCTTTTTTTTACTTGAAAATAGCAACCACGACCTCACTTCTGAAGGAAGAGAGGAGAATAAAATAAATTATCTCCACCTACTTTTACGAGCACCCGCTGCTTACGCCCAACTGTCTATATAAAAAAATACCATACCATTTTTAAGTTCATCCATGTCTAGCCTATCCTCTTAAAAAAAACTCACCCAAGGTGTTCCAAGAGGAAATACTGGATGGTATAGTTTGGATAAGTGTGGCGTTTGAGTCATATAAGAGAATATCATACAACAAACGCTAATCACGCTGTTCCCTTACTGGGTAGGCAAGAAACTGTGCATATAGCTAAAAAAAAAACTCTGTACCTAAGGTGAAAAAGAAGGGGACGTGAAGAAAGGATAGCGTTTTTACAGTTTTCATTGCAACATATTTTTTTGTCCAAAATAAATAAAATATTGTTCCAATACAAACGTAGAATTTAATTTTCTTCAAACGGTGACCTCTAAATTTCTCGAATATCTGTCAAGGATGTCCTGTAATTAAATTATAACATTTTTCCCTCTTAATTTAAAAAGTTTGTTGGACAAAACCCCCACACTCATGACAGATATTCAACAACTGTTGGTATCAACATCGGAAACAAAAATAAACCCTATGTTTGTACTGAAGAAACATTTTATTTATTTGATCCGATTTTTTTTTGGCCATAAATACTTAAAAAAACACTTGCCTTTTCTCGCGTGCTCTTCCATCTCACCTTAATCCATCCTCACTAACTTTCTTCACACTTCCCTATCCTTGCATACTCCCTTCGCTTCAACAACATCCATACACAGAGTAACATAGGCTCTTTTATTCTTAAAACTGTTAATGGTTCTCTTTTTCACACATTTGTCTACATCTAGCAACTTCTTACTTGATATTCTGTTCCTAATGTACAATTATAATTTTAACTTTACCGCACGCTCAGATTAATCTTTCAGATTTCACCATTTTCTTTGGTAATACTTTCGTTAATGTTAAAAAAAAATTGTAAATTATATTATTAAAAAAGTATTCGATGGATCATAAGAGTTAGAAAATATCTCTTTGACCAAATCATTTATATAAAATAAATCTAACAGAATAATACCAAGCTTAGACTGGTTCGGATGTTGGCACTAATAAATATATAAATAGAAAATAAAAAAGGTAAATTTGAACAAGAGATTCTTAACACAACATTTAGGGGTAGTTTTATACATAAGCTTAGTTAACTTAACATTATGTCTTGGATAGCAAATAACATAGTAATAGTAAATAAGAATCAACTGAAAACATTCGTATTCCATATATTTCAAACCATGAAACCAGTTGAAAAGTTTGTAAAGAGTGTAATAAAGTTGGTTAGGACTTGGCAAGAAAGGCACTGTACAATATAGCTAAAAGAAAATTAATTATATAAAAAACCAATAGATATAAACGTTTTAATTACGGTATTGGTTTGTCCAGGATATATTTTTTAGCACTTCATCTTACTACCCATTCGGGTTATATTCTTATGTACTAAATACGCTAGTGGGTTAAGGATTAGGAAGGATGAATTTAGAGGACGTGTACCAGCATTTGCATGGAGAGAAAAAGAATTTAAGAAAAGCTACCCTCAGTAAATATTGACCGGGATCTAACCACGATCTCCCCGTCATTGGTAGTATAATCTACTGCAAGAGTAGCGAGTTAGACCACGCGGCCACCGAAGTGGCTGTCGAGATATTTAAAACAAACAATCATGATGCTAGTATGAAATCATGTTCTACTATATCCATTATTTTGTGTTGCCCATGGACCTTATGGTGAATGGTTTTTTGTTTGTTTTTTGTAAACGTCGAGGAAATACAGGGTGGGGGCCGCAACCATTAGACGATTAGTAATTTGAAAATAAACACTTTTATTATTATTATTATTATTATTATTATTATTAGCACCGCGTCTTACTACCCGTTCGGGTTATTCGCACTTACGCTAATGTGTAAAGGAAGGGTGATTATGAGATTAAATGGAGGACCTACAGTTTAACGTGGAATCCGAACCACGGTGGAGGCCTGGCATTCCCCACATTCACA
>CABEEJ010006371.1:0-10047 GCA_901482245.1 Timema douglasi
GGGTAACCTGTGGGCCGTTCATGCTTCTCAAGATTGGCCCGTGGTTAATCTTTGTTATTACGCAGTAATACTCCCCTTATGGAGTACACAGCTTATGAGCCGTTTCCGCCCCTCTGGCACGGCTGGAGCAGTCATTAATTACTTGTATGTATGTTGTGATATTGATCGCCCGTTGGCCAAGGCTTAGGCAATGCTACCTCATATCATATTTAGTTGGTATAGACAGTTCCTATTGAGATTACGTGCTAAATATTGATCATGTATCATGTTTTTCATTAAATTGCATAACTTCTATTTTCCTCCTTTTTCTTTATATTTCTGTATACGTGTGTATGTGCCCCCCGGGGACTACTAAGGTGGATGTTCGTGAAACCACTAACGACGACCAACACAAAATAAAGCCCAAAGAAATCAGGTGCAACCCTTTGCTATGTTAATAAAAAAAAAAAGAGAAAGAAAACTATTAAACTTCATATCTCATGGTATCTAATGAGGAAAGCTCGCTGCTAGCATTCAAATGTATTAACATTTTTTGTTGTGAGCTTATCAAAACATTACCGTATTTGTTAGAGGAAGGCTAAATCTAGAGCCCTCTTTCATCAAACCTAGTTTCATAACGGCGCAAATAGGATTACAAATAGCTGAAAATTAACTAAAGATACATTTTCATAATGTTACATATTCACACGTTAATTTATATTAATAAAATTCGAGATATAAGGTTATTAATGAAAATGGACCCTGTTGGAATCTTGTGGGTTTATTTTGGCGTGAACCATGTTTTGAATAAACGCGTCTTAGAATTAGATATTGCGTTTGGCTAAACGTCTGCGAGGCAGTTTCTAACTTACCGAGGCGGCCCTCGTTATTGTCAACTTTTAGATTTAAATTTGTGTGGCGTTCCCGTTATAACTGCCTTTCAACGTGATTTTAAAATTAATGCGAGGTTTTTATTACAATTTGCTCGAGGTATTTTCCCCCCACCGTGTCCTTATTTTCGTTCGGGCTGTACGCACACATCATTACGCTAAATTTATAAGATTCAGTAAGATATAATTGTAGAGGTAACTAACCCAGATTTGCGTTGAAGGAGAGTGGGAAAATCAACTAGGAAAAAAACGCACTTAACATACTTGACCAGGATTTAAACCCGGACCTCCCGTCATCGGTAATTCGTTTTAGCAAGAGAATAACGCGTTAGACCCGTGTGACCACCGATCCGGGTGATATATTTGAAACTAGTGAAATGCTCGACGGTGATTAGTGGTCACACAAAACAAAACTTATTTGATACCACATCGTTGAGTATGTGGACTAAATGTCAGGTTCATTAGTCTGGTTTTATGATGGAAAGGAACTAGGGGTTCAAATCCGTCCTGATGTATTGATATTTAAAAAAAACAAAAGGTATACCGTTCTCTCATTTCCTCTACAACAATACTTTCTTCGATTAAGACGGGAAGATCAGAATTCAAATCCCTGTCGGGTCTACTGAGAGTGTCTTTACCCTAAATGGTTTCCCCCTCTCCTTCTCCGCAAATGCAGGTAATCGCCTCTAAGAGGCTTTCTTTATCCTTCATATATACTTACAATGTGAACAGGTAGTAAAACGCGGTAATAAAAAAAACCTTCCTCATCTCTAGTCCATTAGTTTAGCCTAAAGTTATAAGATACGGGTGACCTGGCGCTCTAGGGGTAAGGTGTCAGACTTCTGTGCTGGCGGCCGGGGTTCAATCCTCGGTCGCGGCAAAGATTTATCTGATTACCAAACCCTTCCTTCACCTCTGACAAGACATCTTGTGAATGTGAGGAATGCCAGGCCTCCACCGTGGTTCGGATTCCACGTTAAACTGTAGGTCCTCCATTTCATCTCACAATCACCCTACCATTACACATTAGCGTAAGTGCGTATAACCCGAACGGGTAGTAAGACGCGGTGATGATAATAATAATATGAGATACGAAGCAAGGCAGGGGGAGGGGGAGTCCAAACAGGAAGGGGATGGGAGGGAGAACTAACCAACTTCTGAGCTTGTCACAAAATACAGTAACTTTGAATCCGCACGTTCGCCGCAAAACCAGCTCAAAATAGAAACGTGGTCGCGTAACGAGCAATAGCTAACCACAAGATTTCCTCCTAATCGGCGCGAGCTGTTCCGCTAAAGTTCAACTATTCTACTTCGTCCGCTCTGCCTGAGATGCTCAGCACAGGAGGACCAATCAAATCTCGGAATCAACCCTATCAAATCAGTGTGCATACAAATTTGACAACGCATGTGCCTTAACATTATTATTATTAGCACCGCGTCTTACTACCCGTTCGGGCTATACGTACTTACGCTAATGTGTGATGGTAGGGTGATTGTGAGATTAAATGAAGGACCTACAGTTTAACGTGGAATCCGAACCACGGTGGAGGCCTGGCATTCCCCACATTCACAAGATGTCTTGTCAGAGGTGAAGGAAGGGTTTGGTAATCAGATAAATCNCAGATAAATCTGTGCCGGGACCGAGGATTGAACCCCGTCCGCCAGCACAGAAGTCTGACATCTTACCCCTAGACCACCAGGTCACCCATGTGCCTTACAGCCAGAAGCTAGCCGACCATTGTGAGGAGATATGAAATAACCCGTTAATGTAAAGAGTGTGTATCGATGTATTGGATTGAGCCAAGAGACAGTATTATAATTTGTAAACATCTATCGGGAGAATAATCTAAAATATATGTATATCCACTAGAAAATAAAATAGTTGATAATCAGCTGTTCTTAAGTTAGCGCTGCGATGCATCATGGGTCAACATACAGCGTGTGAGGCAAATTCTGCTTTCTATTTTCGGCGAGTGTGTGTGTATCAAGATTTCCTCTTGAAAGAAAGTCGACAGATAGCGAACAATCATGGACTCTCCAGGCTGCCATGTTTACAGCTCTGTCATATTAATAGAAAAACCTTATGATAAAAGTTAAATTTTAATGTTACTTATCAAATTAGTTGTAATACTAACCTTCCACAGGATGGAGTGATACCACTGGTCGCGGATGTACGAGTTGTTGGCCTGCAACAAACAAAAATAGGCATTACAAGATTATTATGAATTTATTATTTTTATAGGAAGGTTTTTTTTGGTTGGTTGGAGGGGTAAAGAAGCGAAATCCTCTCAACCTTATAAATATAACGAAAAATGCACCCCCCCATAAATCACTAATACATCTTCAGACAAAACACATTCCTTGAATGGATGGTTGGTCAGAAGAGCACTGCGGGCCACAGGTTGCACAGTCCAGCTGTAGGCCTACATACAGAATAATAATGTTGTTGGAGCGATGATAGACTTTGATCGATGGGCGTCTCAACCGTCTCGGGACAGAATAACAAGGTATCCAGGAGGTAGAAAATAACGACAGCCCTCTATCATCAGTTCACGAAACACAAGCCCATAAATGCCGCGCATTTCTCCCCCGACGCGACGCGACGCTCGTATCCTTGTAAAAGTCTCTGACGTCACAAGAAATTACAAGGATATAATTCAAGAAATAAAGTATTTACTGTAGAATGCGATAAATTCGCGACCTTATTACGGCAGAATACTTGAAGCTAAACAAAAACAATTGAAAATAAATGGTACGGAACTCCGCAAAAACTTTCTCGCTCTATTTNAAATGGAGATATTTACTAAAAATTCGTAATATAATACACACTAGAAAACCCGAAAACAAATTGCGTTAGACATACGTAAAACACTTTTTATTCATGGTTTTAAATTTCATAGTTTTATTTTTAAAGAATTAACGTCTTAATTTGTATATTTGAATCAATACAAAATATCGATATTGGGTCCCCAAGGGTCAACACTTTTGTGTTAAAATTTTGACTTGCGGTTAAAATGTTCGTCGTTTTACTAGGGGATATATTATGGTTATTGCATTGCTATTAAATTTCTCATTTATAAATTTTGACCAATTAAATAATTAATTGTTGACTATTGAGTCTAAAATGAGAGATTGAATCGTTATAGCCGATTTTGAGAAAATTGAATTTTTCTCATTTTACCCTTTAGTAAACTGCTATAATTTTAGGGTTAGACAGCCGTCGTTGCAAAAACACTTTTTAGGGTTGGCGGGCAGAAGGGGGGGGGGNNNNGGGGGGGTCAGGTTTTTATATGTCGACATTCATCAACATTTCGGGCTATATTTTATTTGACGGTCGTAATACTTTATCTACCTGTAAGATAGCGAGAAATTAAAAGGACGGAGTATTTTTATAGCAATACGTTAAGATGATATAATTTTGTATTGTACTAATGATGCCCCGCGATTGGGCGCCAATTAAAGTAATACAGTTTTATATTGAGATATTGCTCTGTAATTGAGAACTATTTATAATGATGACGCGTACAGGCCTTACTGCGTACTTGTACACTGTTGATCTGATTGTGATACTTATTCTCATGAAATGAGCAAGACTTTTGATATTGCACACGATTTCTTTTAATACTTTTAATGATTACACCTTCGGTACTGAAGATATTAGATAAAATGACACAGTTTTGATTAAATTACGGATTTTTGTGTGTGATATTACACGTTCCGCGTTCTGAGTACTGTGTGCTGTGTAGATTTGTGTTATTACTGTTATATTACCGAGTTCTCTTGATATATTAACGGCACTGTTTTAAGGAGCCGTGTGATGAATCAAACTCTTTTTCTGTGCATCACTATATTGATTCATACGCACAGGCTGATTATATATGACCTACCTCTCTCCTCTTGGACCCCTTGTCAACAGTGTCAAAACTAACTAATATAAAAACTCCTTGCAACCCGAGGTTGTTCAGGCTGGCTTCCTATTGGGTAGAGGGAGCCAGCAAGTCACATGCACTTTTCTAATACAACGGAGTTGATCTTTGAAAGAAAAATAAGTTTTATGGTGCAATAAAGTGAAATTACTTCTATAAAGTGCGTGACTCTCCATGGATGAAGTATTAAAATATTTTATATACGGTTCATTAAAGAAGGATACACTTCAACCATGTTTTTTTAAATATATGAGAGGGGTCCAAAACAGTATCATTATAACGTAAATATTTGTTAGCTACGTAATTTAAGAGGCAGGGCTAACTTTTTATTTAGTAAAATGCACCTACATTGGCGTGAAAAGATTGTGAAACACATAGTAATAAATAACCAATTAAAAACTAGCTTATGTTCCCCCGGCCGGGATTCAAGTCACAAACACCTTGTTAATAACGAGACAGGAGAAATGCTAGTCCAACATTTTGATTGCTCGGTAACTGCTGAGGAGTAGATATTTCTATAAAACAAACCAATAAAGTTATAAAATACATTTAATTTGAATCGGACGTATCGAAATCAAATTTATCTCGAGGTATCAGTTTTAAAAGACCTGGGTGATAATTTCGTCAATTTTGAACTTTGTAGTTTTTTATATGACCAGGGCCGCCGTTAGGAGACGTAGGGCCCTGGGAAAATTTTGTTAACGTAACGGGGGCCCCTAGTCATCAATCTTATCCTCCCTCCCCACCTCCAAAAAAAGTTAAAAACTAATTTTTGTTTAGTATTAGTTATTAGAGTAGTTTGCACCTACATTCCAATTTTCAAAACCTGTCACACTCACGAGACAATTTCCCACCCCAGCATCAAATTTGGTCAAAATTTGGTCAAAATTTAGCAAAGTGTATTTTTTCCCCAAAGTTTTGGTTTCGTATTCATGGTATTTTAATTTTAAACGGGTTTTTTTCGTGTAACTTTACTAATAGCATTCCACATTTGATACTGTAAATTAAATTTGTTATAATGCTTTTACAGCACTAGTATAAAACCCCTTGAATATAAGTCTACTTTGAACATCTTGCGGAGTTGCTCGATGATGTGTATTAGCTTTAGAGTACAAAAAATATACATTTATTTCAAAATTATGGAGCCCTTAGCTTAATTAATATGAACTCCAGGCAAAAAAAAAAAAAAAATTCATATATCGATATCCAAAAAAAGGTTCAACACCAAAATTAGTTTAAATCGACTTCGACTATTTTATGTCAATCTTAAAACTTTCTTTTTATATTCTTCTCCGGCCAAATAAAGTTATGCGAACTTTAAAAGGTGTAAATAAACGAATATGTTATTTATTTACTTTCTGTCGACCCCACAAAAAAAAGTATTGTGATCGTAAAAAAAAGAGTCTAGCACGAGATTTTTATTTTACCGATTGGGTTAAAATTTGACATCCAGGGTTTTTATAAGGTCCAAGTTTAAAAAAAAAAAATCATTAGGTATCCAACCCTAAAATTAAGGGTAGTTTACTGAAGGGATAAAAGAGATAAAATTGATTTTCTCAAAATCGTTTCTGACAGTTTTGTATTAAATTTTTTATCTAGGCATTGTTTAACATTAAAAAAAATTGAAATCCTTGTTCTCCTATCAAAATTACTTTAAGGGCACTTTACTTAACAGAAATTTCCAATTTTGATGATATATCCACGACTATTTTAGATACTAAATAACTTATCACTGTGAAGTTGTAGTGACGTGAAAACATTTATTTGAGCAATTTAGGCCTTAAAGTGCACTTTCCGAACCGACCGGTATCAGCACACGAGGACTTCTATGAGCGAGAGTGAAAGGACTTACCAATCTTGCTAGTAAAGGTACTTTCCCCTACTTTCCATGGCTCTCTTACTTGCCACAAACGACGATGGACCGACGGCTTTACTTCCCCTCCGAAGGAAGTTGTGCTACGGATTGTTAACGCTCTAGAAAAATCCGTCAACCCCAGCTGGGTTTGAAGCCACGAACATTACGTCCTGAGGAGAGCACTTTACCCCCAAAGACGACCGAGGTTGACATTATAAGACCCAATTTTTCTGAGCTATAACACTCATATGTATTTGTTTTAATTGAGTACTTTAAAATATGGTGACCTGGCGGTCTAGGGGTAAGGTGTCAGACTTCTATGCTGGCGGCCGGGGTTCAATCCTCGGTCCCGGCAAAG
Source organism: Timema douglasi (assembly GCA_901482245.1). Taxonomy (NCBI): domain Eukaryota; kingdom Metazoa; phylum Arthropoda; class Insecta; order Phasmatodea; family Timematidae; genus Timema; species Timema douglasi. The sequence continues at coordinate 7,009 of CABEEJ010006371.1, forward strand.
ATTTATCTGATTACCAAACCCTTCCTTCACCTCTGATAAGACATCTTGTGAATGTGAGGAATGCCAGGCCTCCACCGTGGTTCGGATTCCATGTTAAACTGTAGGTCCGCCATTTCATCTCACAATCACCCTACCATTACATATTAGCGTAAGTGCATATAACCCGAACGGGTAGTAATACGCGGTGCTAATAATAATAATAATAGGGTAATACCCACCAACGCACTTTTTACTTTCCCCTAACACCTCGAAGATAAAATATTGTGGTCGTCAAAAAAAACCCAATCGAACTCAAGATCTTGATGAATGTCGACGACGTTACAGGCATGACCCCTTGAAACTAAAACAATTGTTTTTCACAATGTCATACGATTGTCTGTATCTCGAGCCAAAGCCTCAACTATTTTACCGAATGGGTTAAAAATGAATTTGATTCTTATGTTCTTTGGTGGACAAAGATGTTTCTCTTTTATCACTTTTTCTGTAACAGTGTTCCTAGTTCTTAATGCCATAGAGTAAGAAAGTAACAGTGTATATTATTTCATTTATGATCTTTGGTGTTGTGTTTCTATAACAATGTAGGTCTATAGGTCTATTATTTCATTTCACAAGCCTTACAGAGTTTTTAATAAAGGTATATTATGTTTTAAGGTAAAAGCGGGAGAAAGCCTGTGCGGTGCAATCGTGCCATTTATTTTTTCACCACGTCTTAGTATCCCTACGGGCTATACTCATACATTTTTAATGCCTATCACATAGGGATGAGGAGGGTAACATTTTAATGGAAATTCGCCGGCAAATGAACTACGGGAGAGTGGGAAAACCATACAAGAAATACCACTCTTAGTGTAACCAGGATTCGAACCCCGATCTCCCCGATACCGGCCTACCAGTATACAAGTGTGACGCGTTAGACCATGCGATCACCGATACCGGCTATCGTCACATTAATACTTTATAAACCCACACTTGTGAGTACGTGTAAAAAGGCTTCAGTCCAGTCCAGTCTAGTCTAGTCTAGTCTAGTCTAGTCTAGTCTAGTCTAGTCTAGTCTAGTCTAGTCTAGTCTAGTATGGTATTGTTTGCCGGGTGATGGGGAGTACAGGGTTCAAGTCCCAGTCAAGTGAATGAACCCTCCCTCAGAATTTTTCTCCACTCTCCCATTACGTAAATGTAGGTACATTTTTCTATACTCTTAAGTTCCTCATCCTCACCTAATTAAAGTAAATATTCAGATAATTCGGACGAGTAGTAAGACTCAAGAAAGAATATATATATATATATATATATATAAAGTTAATAAAGATATAATATAATAATGAGAACCAAAGGTATTTATAGTGTGCCATTACTTATATTCCAGCAAGCATGCGGTTTCTCTGAATCATTCACTTTTGTTTCGAAATTGGCCAGACCAAAGCGAAGAACTTTCGAACCCCGGGGAGACCCTAAAGATTGCGTGGCGCTGGATGGAGTGAGCAATCTCTTGCTGCTATGGTATGGTCTTGACCTGATGTAAAAAGTGCAGCTAACAAGCTTTTGATTCATTCAAATGTCAAGGCCGGGTGACATAAATAATCAACTGGTTTCTCCTTAGTTATATTAACTTCGGTTCAAATATATATATATTAGTATTGTCACCAACAGTGGAGTTTAAACTTTGTGTTTGTTAAAATCTTCATTTTTTTCCCTTTCTTTTAACATATTATTTGTAAACAGATGATTGTTTATCTCCCTCATTTTAATCATCCAACATGTACTAATTACACACCACTAAAGCACCTTTCTAAAATAAATAAAATTGGGCGGGCCACCAATTAGCAACCGATCATGTCACGGAAGGCTACCTTTAAATATGAAAAACAAAAAATCCCAAATATTTTCTTTTAATATTATCCTGAAATAACATCCGTCCATTTTAATTGGACGAATGGAATCCATATTTCACAAGCCTCGAAGTATTCCACGTTTATTTAATTTATTTCTACGGCGTCAACACCACAAACATTAACAAATGAATTACAATAATGCGATGATTGTGATTACAGTTCTATTTACAGTATCGACTACAGCGCTTGGTGGTTGAAAGATAACGTCTGAATTTCCCGGTCTGATGTAGACCTTATGCTAAATTTTTCAATATTATAATAAAAAAAAAACCTTTAGGAATACATTCACTTCCCTTATGGAATTTAAACAGGTAAATTTTCATCTTTATCCATCTCATGGCCCATAGAAGACTTTTTCGACTCACGATACAGATTCCCTCTCCAACGTTGCGATGGGAACGCGATTGTAGCTCTGGAGTAGAAAGCTTAGCCTTTATCCAGAGAATACTCTGCATAACGAGTGACGCAATCTGTTCTGCAGAAGCCGTTGTTTACGAGACTTTATACCCTAATTATTATTAGTATTATTATTAGCACCGCGTCTTACTGCCCGTTCGGGTTATACGCACTTACGCTAATGTGTAATGGTAGGGTGATTGTGAGATGAAATGGAGGACCTACAGTTTAACGTGAAATCCGAACCACGGTGGAGGCCTGGCATTCCCCACATTCACAAGATGTCTTGTCAGAGGTGAAGGAAGGGTTTGGTAATCAGATAAATCTGTGCTGGGACCGATGATTGAATCCCGGCCGCCAGCATAGAAGTCTGACACCTTACCCCTAGACCGCCAGGTCACCTATACCCTAATTAAAAGCAAATTAATTCACATACGTTTCTTTACACATTTATTAATTATTTTAAATTTCCAGTGATTCGCGGCTGGTCTGGAATATACGGCGCCACCTCCAAGTAGGGGTGTTGCACAACCCTTCAAGCTAGCCGTTTAGTCTAAGTGGGTGACGCTGCCCACTGTCACAAGAGGATGGATAGTAAGCTGTTTGTTGACATTTCATCTCGTTGGACCGTGTTTACCCTGCCGGACACACAACGAGGAATGACGTACATCGTCTGACAACACACACTCTTGGGAATAGATTACACTATTAAATAAATATGTCTCTACACTACTCAGTATTCTACGTGATCTTT
>CABEEJ010006372.1:0-15457 GCA_901482245.1 Timema douglasi
TAAATCTGTGCCGGGACCGAGGATTGAACCCCGGCCGCCAGCATAGAAGTCTGACACCTTACCCCTAGACCACCAGGTCACCACTTGAATGTAGATATAGTAACTTTTCCTGACTGTCAGATATGTCCATTCATATAAAAATTGGGGTATATACGTATAATATTTCCGTATTTGTTATATGCTACAGTCCAATTTTCATAAGAAGACATACGCTACTAGTGCTACTTTAATGTAATCATACGTCAAGTCATGCTATATGCAGCGGTCACTTGATATATATTATCAAACCTATAAAATATCACTAAAAATATATAAAACTGTTATCAATGTTAATAGCAAAAGAATATGTTAGTATTTTCTGAAAGGCCCTTTTTATGAAAATTGGATTGTAAATATACCCATAACCGATTATTATCACGTTGTCTAAAGCGCCAGGCTCGCGGGTGCTGGTGACGAAGAATTTAAGGTTCGAATCCAGGCCGGACGCACTGGGATGGCTTACATGCGAATTATCACTGTGGTTTCCCCATCCTTACTACGCGCTAATGTGGATGCATTTCATTTACCTTAATTTCTCATCACTGCCCTGTACATTAGGTCGTTAGTAACCCTTGTATTGAACTAATTAAAAGGTAAAATATAATATGCCATAAATCAAGCTACTCCCTTTTGTGCCTTGGTTATTGACACGATCTTTGAAACGCTGTTTTGCATGCGATGGCCTACCCTTCTCTGGGTACTATAGTTCGTATCCTCGTGAAGTTGGAGATGTAATTTTCAATCGAATTTTCAGTCGTCTTATATTAGAGTACCCATAAAATTATTCTTAAATAAGCCTACTATTATTTTTTTTGCGTATAGTTGTGTATTTTTTAATTAAAGACAAACATTTTTAGAAATAAATATTTCTGTTTCATAGATCGAATAGGAAAACCTTCAATTGCCGCATTGCATGGTTGCGTTGGAGCTTAGTTCAAACGTTGCAGAACGACAAACTAATTTTTGATGCTTTTAATTTTTCGATCATTAATTATTGCTTCAAATCGTGAAACAAATATATATAAACGGTTGCCTACTATATATAACATATTTATTTCAGTGGCGTACTCTCTGGGTATGCTAGTCCTGCGCCGCATACCCAAAATGATATGGATTCGTTTTTTGTTTAATTCAATGCTGTCTGTGAGAATTGTGTAAACACTAATGTTTAAATGGTTATTAATTGTACATGTAATTAATCATTAATTTTAAAACTAATATTGGTTCATATTCAAAGAATACTGCGTTTTAAGTAATTCTTCTTCCAAAAGGTTCTACTTTGCATAGTAGGAAACCCAGGGCTTGCTACTTGAAAAACGCAAGGCAAGCTAGGAAGGCTCCAATGACCTTGCCCAATGTCTAAGGGGTGGCAACACATTCCTTTCCGCTAGCCCATAAGTAATTGGCCAATTAGCTCAAGTTTTCACAACCCAGGTCATGCTGTTCCTGTGAAGCAAGCTAACCATTGTGCCAACTATTAAAAAAAGATTCAAGATCCCAATGTTTATTTACTAAGCTAATTTAGTATAGTTTAAGTAAAAATACATAAAATAAATATATAAGTAGGCCTAATTGTAAAATAATAGTTAGTATATGTAACAAACTTTAAATTATACACTAATTAATACATACATTTATGTTTAGGTATTCTAGTCACATGTATTATCATGTATGTGGCAAACACATTTAACCATTCTTTCAAATTTAGGCATTTCAGCACTGATAGTGGGGTAAGGGTGAGGGGGGAGTCAGGTGGGTGACGAGGCTACTTTAACCGTAGTTGACGGTAATTTTTGTTTTTCTTTAGTAGAAAGGATCGTGGAGTTTTAATAGTGTTCTTTTAGTTTTTGTTTTACATTAACGACTTATTAGTCATTGTGATTTTATATAATTATACATCAAAGAATCCCAAAAGTCAGGAGTGTAATTTCACCATTTCAAGATGAATTAGAAGGAAAAGGTAAAATATCATATATTTTCTTATAATTTACTTAATCAGTGGCGCACCCAGCCATTTACTTTGAGGGGAGGCATTCAATCAAGGCTGTATCAAGAATGACATTTTGATGGAGAGAGCGGGTTTGGGGTTGCACAGCCTCCTAAGCCCTGAAGGCCGAGAATATTTATGAATATTAAATGCTTTTATAAATTATTTTGAGTAGTTTTATAGTAATTAAGTAATTTAAATAATACAAATAATAGCTTCGATACCATTTGTATGGTTTTTTCAATGGTTAATTTTGTGTGTAACGGTAAACATTTGGAATATTAGGCTTAAATCTGAAACCTGGTCTTAAAATGTAACATATACATTCGACACATCTTCAATGTTAGTTATAGTCTACTTAATATTATTTAAATTTCTATTAACATTATTTGTGGTGTTGGGTAAAGAGGGGGAAGGAGTCAAATACCCTGTTTGCCCCTCTCCTCCTTGGGTGCACCACTGCTTACAGCAAAAGATATGTGTAAATGACTTAGCGATAGAGTATTAATAGTCCGAGATAATCTCCCCTGTGTTAATCAGAGTTTACGCATCTAAATAACTTCTGGAATATAAATTCTAAAGTTGGGCGACTCGTTTGTTTCCAAGCAGCATTGTGTGAGATATTTCAGGCTTTATAAAATAGTTTTAATTGCAACGTGAGTTGGACAATCCACCTGATTCCCTCTCACCAAGATCTGATGGACGCTTGATCGACTGATGGACGCTTGATCGATGTATCACTTCATTTTACTCTTATTATGATTGTTTGCTTTGAGTATTGCTAACTGTGTGCTTTTAATAACACTAGGCTAATTGAATAGGATCTGTCTCTCATAAGCATTCAGAAATGTTCCCATACCACTCTTAGCCCCGACAATAATATTTACTTAAATTTCTAAACATGTAGATATCATTACAATTTAGGACCGCCTATGTGGTTTAGTGGTCATAGGTTCTGGCTACGGACCCAGAGGTCCCGGGTTTGATTCCCGGCGCGTCCAGATTATCTGGGAAGCAGTGGGTCTGGAACGGGTTAAATTCAGCCTAGGGTGGATAAATAAGGAGCTACTCGAATAAAGTATTAGTGGCTCCGGTTTAGAAAACCGATCTTAATGGCTGGAGTCATCGATGTGCTGACCACATGACCCCCGATCCACAAGAGTTGGCACTATTTCACCAAACAGTTTGGTAGACACCCGGTAGGTATAGCCTAAATGTGGGCTGACACCATGGAGTTACTTTTATTACAGTTTGAGTGGATGGTAATCATCGTTATGGATAAATAAAAGAAGAGAGAATATGGGAGTGAAAGAGGGGGGGACTTAAAATTTCCTATGATAGCATATGGTTAAAGGGAAATAATAAATGTTCGAGAACCACTGTTTTATATGAAAACATCTTCAATTATATCCCCTGAAATGACAACGGTGGTTGAGGGTCCTCGACCCCCAAATCTCTGTTTCAACTTTTATAGTACAGCATACCTATTAATTTTTCTCAGAATACGCCACTGCTTTATTTTTACTGTATTATATAGCTGTAATATTGTAATCGTGAATATTTTGGTCCTCCATATTATGATTTATCTTTCGTTTTAAGTGCGCACAAACTCAAATAAAAGCAATTATTCCAAGTATTAAAAAAAACTCTTATTATTTACTGATGACATTTCAGTTCTAGTTTTAATTATAAGTCAGTAAGATTAGTAAGATATTGTGTGTTTTTTACCTCACACATAAACAAAATAATTTATATATTTATTTTTGAAACCACTGTCCTCGTTATAGTAAGTAGTCTATAGTAACTACAAACATAGGAGATATATAAGTGGGTTATTCATAACTTTACGGACAACATTATATAGGTTGTACGGGATGACAAGACGCCAAAGTTGGTGCTGTGTGCACCGGGGCCTGGATTCACTAACGAGAGCAAATAGTTGCGCCGGCGAGAGTTTGAAAGATGTGCCAAAATCCCTATTCACTAAAAGAAGCAGGCGCAATTTGAGAGCAAAGTTGCGCCGTTTTGTTTTTTTTGCTACCACTCAAGAGTAGGCGCATCTATTAAAATCATGTTTGTCTCGTCAATAAATTTAAATGGAGGCATATTAGCGTTATGGCTTAAAATACAATAATTAGTTAACTGTACTCCAATTAATAATAAAGAAATTAAAATAACACACATCTGTCAAGCACAAAATTTGTTTCAATTTAGATAGTGGTAACAAAGTATCGACTTACCTTTTATTGTTGAAATTTTACATTCAAACAACGCAATGGCATTTCTTGCATTATTACAAAACAAAACGTCAAACAAAATCATTAATTGTGTAATATTTGTCTAGATCCAAAGAGGTGTGTGTTATTCCAAGCCCAAATACATATTGTCACTAATATGGCGGTTACAGTAGCCCCATTGCTTCTTTGGTGCTGACTAACAGCTCACAGCTGACTTCTGACAGTCAACCTTTAGGTGTATACCTAAATTTTGACTGTCAGAAGTGACAGCTGCTAAACACATGGTTTGACGTAGGGATACATAATTTGGTCTGGTAACTTTTCAAAGCTCTTAGCTGCCAGTCAGCACCAAAGAAGCCATGGGACAACTGTAGTATAGCTTTAAAATAAGTTTTAAAGCCTTTATAAATGTTTTATTAATGGAACTTAGCTATTAACTATTAATAAATATTTACTAATATTATTTTTGTAAATCACCCAGAAAGAGGCCGCTTCTAATAGTGTTGCTAGCTTATAAGCAAAATGTTTAGAAATCTTTGTATTTGCTGTCATTTTCATTAAAGACTTAAAATAAAATAGCCTTGACTTTGAAAGTAGATTCTTCACAAGGATTGGTCGAAAAGAGCGCACATGATAACGTGTATGGTGACGTCACCATAATATTGCCACCAGTTTGTGCCTTGTATAGTTACTACGGAAATGGAGCAAATAATAAGGCGCATCTTTGGGCGGATTTTGGGTGCAAAATGTCTTCATTTCTAGACTTGCGCTGGAGCAGAGTTGCACTTGTTAGTGAATCCAGGCCCCTGGGAGGTAGGCCACACATGCAGCACGTCAGGCAAACCAACACAGGCATCCATCCATCCCCACCACTCCCTTCACTGACACACGCGATAATGCCATGGTAGCTCTTCCACTTCCTCAGTCTAAATGCCTCTGCGCTCTCTTAATCTGCTCTTCTCAGTTGTCAGGGCCAACAACTATATATTTGTAAGAATCAGCATGGCCTGTTTCTAGTAATAGTTTACTCCACATTCTACTTTTTATGTGCTGAAGAGTGATGTTTTACCTATCCCCCACTTGCATACAATGGCAACTTTGACGTCTTGTAGCGCCGCCATTTGGCTCATTACGTGAAAATACTTGTCTTGTAAACCCCCCTCCCCGCCCCCAGTGAGACCCTAACAATGTTGTCCGTGGAGTTCTGAATACTTATGTATAGGTGGAAAATACACACAGATAGAATGGCCAATTGTTTTAGGTTGTTTTATATGAAATTGAACTTTTTGAATTAATAGGTTCATATTAAAATACCGTAATTTATGAAAACTATACGAATAAGGAAATCTCATTACCTATCTAAAATAATATCGTAATGATTTACTTTTAGTGGTAACAAATATTGCATTGAAGATAAATTCATTAATCTAAACTCTCTTATGCTGGTTCGCTCAATGAATCGTTGTGCAATTACTTAAACATATAAGTCCTGAAGCTTAATTTGCCTTTTACAGATATGAAAGGTATGTAATGTTGAATGGAAGGGAAAAAAACCAATCAATTACTGGTGATGTAGTAACAAGGTCGTCAACATTTTTGTTTCTGACTGATTCTGTCTTACATCAAGTATTTGAACTTGGTACAAATAGATTGCAGATATGTGTTGCCAAGTGATTGATTATGTTCCGGGTGTTTTATTTACTTGTACGCTTAACACAAGAGTTATAACGACTTAATCTATGAGGTTTGGTTGAGGATGGTAACTTAGAAGAAATCTACACAGACAATTGTAGAAAGAGGATACGAAAAATCACTCTCAGTGCATTCGGATAAGACTCGAACCCTGATCTCCCCATGAACGGAAACCAAGTTAAATACGAGTCTTAATGCCATGGATAGGTTTTTATAACCCCATGGTAATTTTAGTTGAATACCACCATGAGGAAGTAAAATAGTATTTTCCAATTCTATGTGGTCGCATATTTTAATTTGCGTAAGCTGAAAATAATTAGTAACTCTATGAACAGTGGACCCTCACGTCCTTCATTAAAAAAATTCCAAGTATATCAGGTTAAGAATAATTATGTACATTGAAACAATAACATAATTATTATGTCTTGTTATTCTTGTTACTACAGTAATAATATTTCTCTTTGGACTTAAAGTTGTAATACTTCCCATAATTTCTCCTTGGATATGAGGTTGATATTTTTACTTTCTCGCTGCCTTACAGGTAGAAAAAGTATTGAGACCGTAAAAAAAATTGAACTCGAGATTTTGATAAATTTCAACGTTTCATGACCCCTCGAAACCAAAAAAGTGGTTTTTGCATTTTCGTCTGTCTGTACCTCAGAGTAGAGCCTAAACTATTTTACTGATCGAGCTAAAACTTGGTATCTGGCATTTTCATAGGGTTGCCCTTAGGGGTTTTTATGAAATGGATATCCAACCCTAAAACTAAGGGTAGTTTACTGAAGGGAAAAAAGAGAAATCATCGATTTGATCAAAATGGGCTCTAACAATTTTGATAAATTTCATTTCTAAGTATTAATAAATATTAAAAACAAAATGGCTACTCTAAATTTTTCGTCAAAATGACTTTAGGGGTTCCGGTTTGATGCGTTAATTCTATTTATTTTTTAATCATATCTTCGTTACTCTTTGAGATATGAAATTACTTATTATTGCAAATATTTAGGCCTGTTTATAATACAAATCTTTTATTTGAAACATATTTTTATAAAACTAATAATTTTCAAGTAAAACGCAAATATATATATATTTTTTAAACTTTTCGAACCGTAAAAAAATCTAACCCGAGATGTTGATGGATGTCGACGTTTCATGAACCTCCGAACCCTAAAAAGTGGGTTTTGAAATGACGTATGCCTGCCTCGGCTCTAACGATTTTGATTAAAATTTGTATATAGGCGTTGATTAAGATTATAAATAAAATGGCTATTGTAATTTTCCCATAAAAATTACTTTTAGTGTACTTTACAGAAGTGGAAATTTCTGTATCTCTGCAACTTTTTGATATTCTAAATAACCCATTATTGCACAATAATTGTAGTACTGTGCTATGAAAAAACATTTATTTGAAGTATATTTTAATAAAACCAATAATTTATGAGATATTGGCAAATATATTAATACAATTTTGTTATCTTTAGTTGTACACAGATACTACTTAAGTTTTAACGCAGTAAATCTCGAATGCCATGGAGTAAGTAAATAAGTAAGCTTCTCAAAATGTTCAAGTTCTTTTCCCTTAAACCTCTTAGGGGAAATATTTGTGCAGCAATGATCGATCTCATCCATTTTAAACTCAATAGTCAATATCTACCTTTTTTATTGGCCTAAATTTATAATGAAAAATTCAATATCAATGCGATAACCATAAGATGTGCAACCTCTAATAAAATGTATAAAATTTCAACCGGAAGTCAAAATTTTAATACGAAGTGTTGACACTTATGGACACAATATCAATCTTTTCTTTTTGGCTAAATATACAAACGAGGACTTAAATAATTCTTTAAAAATAAAATTATAAAATCTAAAACCGTGAGTCAAAAAATGCTTTACTTAAGTATAATGCAATCTTCGCTCGGGTTTGCAAGTGTATATTATTTCGTTTCACATCTATTACTAGTTTTGAATAAATATATCAATTTTTCAACATTGAAGTGAGAAAGTCCGTGCGGAATCCAGTACCATTTATTTCCTTGGTAATCAAGTTAAATAGAAAACAGATTAATAATATATTCGATATTATACTATATTATTTATAGAAATAACACCTCTTCACGTGGCTTAAGACGTCTCTCTCGCAAAATATGTAAAAAAAAAAATCGTCCTAGGTACTCATCGATTGCTTAAAATGTTGAATTCAAATCACTTGAGACGAGCTACTAAACTAAAAACCTTTTGAGCTTCTGACATATTGAAACGGATAAATAAAATTGAAAAACCATGTGCATACATTGTTCGGCCTAGGTTCAAAGAATGTCCCTGCTAAATTTAGATAAATTGTCCAACGCATTTGGCAGTTATCGCGAAATAGACAGATTTTTGTTGGGTACCATATTTAAACGGATAATTATATCAACAAACCTTGTACATAAATGGTTCAGCCAAGGCTCACAAAATGTCCTTGCCAAATTTCGTTAAAATTGACCCACGCATTTTACAGTTATAGTGTAGCAAAGAACCGGACAAACAAAATGCCAAATACTCAAGTTAAAACAAGACTTCGCTTTGTTCGGTCATATTTTTTTTTACTTGGCCTTATAAACTCCGGGCCTCATAAGAAATAAACAAGTTGAGATCTTTCACCACTCTTGGTTTATCTTCCACAGATCTGATATAATCCCATATCCCAGAGTGATCCGATCTTAAGTAAAAAAAATGTTATACGTCTATTATAAAAATCATACAAACCTGGCCCTACCTGAAGCGAAGCGGCGCCCGAAATTCTTATAAAAATCGTGCTGGACCCAGTTGATTGGTTGGTTCGAAACTCATTTCTGTGTTTCGTCTGATAGACCTGTCTTATTAGAACATCTCGGTGATTGCCAACCACTTGGTAAACTTCGGGTTTTGTTTTTTAATTTCCATTACTCACTTTAGGTCCCATCACCAGCTCCAGATTTAATTTACTTGTCCGCTGAAATGAAACAATTTATCAAACCGCATATTCTCTCAGTCATTGGTCAAAACTCGCTAATTAAACTTGTTATTTTCTATCTTTACTTCTTGCTCCATAGCTCAAATGCTAATGCAGATTAATAATATATATCAACCGTTCAACTGTTATCAACTTGTAAGATTTATCTAAGATGTGTTAATTAATTTTTAATCTCAGAAGTTCTTGTATTTACCATTTGGCTTAACATAGTTACAGGAAATACTTATGTATATATATTAATCAGTAGTTTAATGTGAAATGATACCTTCTAGCTCGTTTTTATTTATTTATTTCACTCAAATGTTTTATAAACGTAACTTTAATTCTTGATTAAGTTTGCAATGTTTATTACTAATTATCAACGTATTCGAATAATTTGAAATATTTTATTTGCATCTTACAAGGACCCTCTTACCCGAACTGTTGTTCAAACGGGTTAAGAATTCAGGTTTGCGATTATATAGATCAGTGGTCGGCAATTAATTTTGTTCTTGATCTGTGTTACCATATAAAAAAATTCGTTGGCGACATGTCTTAACAATTTGTAAGGCCCGATTACTCAAATCTGCAATGAGTCTTTTTTGAGTCATTTTTTTCCTACTCATAATTAGTTAAACCAACGAACATTTTGTAACTATGTTCGCGTTAATATTATGTTCACCCTTCCTAAACAAACTAAATATGATTTTGACAGATGAGGTGCCATGTATGGTCGGGAAAAACAATAGTTTCGTGACTCAACTTAAAAAAAAAACACACATAAATGCTTTGTACCGTCTCATTCATCAAATCGTCCTATGCGCCAAACTGAGTAGCACCATGTCATTCGAGGAACATCCAAGCTTGCAACATAGACTTTTCCACGAATTAGTTGAAGAATTAGAAGCGCAATAGGATCTTCTGTTGTGCTATCGCGCTGGCTCAGCAAAGGATCTGCCCAGTACGGGTTTTATTCCTTGATGACTTAATTTGAGACAATATCCGAGTCACCATGAAGGTAATAGCAAAGCTACTGAATACCTTTTGTTGCTAAATGATGATGACTTTTGGCGCGGATGTTTGTTTTTTTAGCCGATATGCTTCAAAAACTTATTAACCTGAAAGTCACTTTACAAGGCCGTAATAAAGCCATAATTAATTTACTCAAAAAAAATCCAATTTATTTTTTAGAGAGTCCTGCACAATTATATTTTATACAAAACTCAAAAACTTTTCATAAGTTAGCTCAACATCTGAAATGAAGGTTTCCTAAATAGATTAAAACATGATTTGAAACGTTGAAAATTTACAAATTGTCAACACTACTTTCTTAGATTATAGAAAAAATTTACCGAGTGAAGTTTTGGTAATATGCGCGGACATTAACGAAGTACTATTTAAACTAGAAAGAACTCGATTTTTAATAGTCCTCAGAACTCGAACTAATGTCTAACAGAAAAAAAGATGCAGTTATTATTTTGTTATCTGGAGTAGTCCTTGTACTTGCTTGCAAAACTTAAATTTTCAACCAACCCCAAAAATGATTTTGATGTACTCTTCTCCCCCGTCCCCCTTTTTGCTTATAATAGGGGGTCACATTTAAATTATTGAGATTCTTACGGTTATTTTAAGTGATCCTTTTACCTTCATTCCGAATTTAAATTTTCTACCACACTGAAAATAAATTGTTTCTACTAATTTTGGATTTTTTTTAGCCCCTTCAACCCCTCTCCCCATTTGGTCGGTTAACATTTAGAAATTTCGAATTTTTAGACTTGTTTGGGTATCTGGAACTATACTTCTACCTGCCGGCCAAATTTTAATTTCCTATCATTCTTAAACGTTTTTATGTAAACCCCACCCCCTATATTTCCTGGAGACCCGTTTTAAATTTGTCAGACTCTTATAGTTATTTGGAGTGGTATCTGTACTTAGTTGTGGTTTTGTAAATTTCGAGTCCCTCCCCCAAACACTATTTTATAACTAAAGTTCCTCTCCTTCCATTTCCCCAATTTGATTACAAAATTTAAAAGTTCAGACTTTTTTATTTTAAAAAAGAATGTCAGTTCTCTATACTACACAGAGAAGTAGGTTAATGTATTAGTTTTGAAATGTTGAGCCCCATCACCCCGCCAGTTCAAATCCCACTTATATATTTCACAGCTTAAGATTTAATTATATATATTTACGGATCCCTAAATCAGTTTGCCAAATTAAAATTTTCTATCACACCTAAAAGTTTTTTCTTTTTATAACCTCCCATCCCCCATTTGCCGAGACCATATTTAAAATTTAAAATATTTACACTCTTATTAGTGTAGTCCCTCTACTTCCGAATTTCTTAACACACTATAAAGTGGTTTATTCTATTAGTTTTGGAAATTTTAAATCTCTCGCCCATATTTCTAACTATCATTTAAAAATTTTAATTTTTAAAACTTGTTTGGCTATCTCGAGTAGTCCTTATACTTTACTTCAAAATTTAAGTTTTCTACCACACCCAAAAGTGTTGTTTCTCTGTATACTCTCCTTTATTGTCTCGGGCCACACTTAAAAGTTTTAAGAATTTTGTAACTATTTTTAATTGCCCCTTTTTGAGTTTGCTAAATCGGTATTTTATACCACACTAATCAATAATAATGCATACAAGCTTTGGTAATTTTGAACCCTATTTCATACTATTTTATCCAACTCACTCTTATAAATTAATGATTTCAAGATTTATTTGGTTATCTGGAGTATTCTCTCTACCTGTCTGCCAAATTTTAATTTTGTACCTCACCTTAAAAGTTTTTATCTAATTATATCCTCCTCTCATTTTCTAGATCCCCATTTTTAAATTACATATTTTTTAGAAGTTTCTGTTTATATGAAATAATCACTCTACCTTTCTACTAAATTTCAGTTTTGCATTTAATCTTAAAGTGCCTTATCTTTTTCTGAGCAGATACAAATTTCTTTCTGCTTTCTTTATATTTTTATATAATTGCTGAGTATAAGTACCCATCCAGGTTATACGCATATACTACGTTAATTTTTCTTCTTGAATGGGGGTGAATAAAGTAGAATTTGATAGGAAATGTACACGCATTTTAATAGAAGAAAATTTTGAGACCTTTTAGGAAAAACCGCATCACACTGAAGTGGGTTTTGGAACGATTTTTAAAAAGAACTATACATAACATAATAAACAACATATACATAGCATAATAAATTACACAATAGCTATGACATTATTATATAAATATCCAGCTCAATAAACTTATACGTATCTAAAAAAAACCTAAACTAATAGCACATGCCATACCATGTCTTTCATACCGTATCATGTATGTAATAGAAAACCTAAAATTTTGGTGGACACGTTAAATAAACGTCACTCTCGTTTATTAAACCTTCACTTGTGACAGGTGACAGGAATGTGAATCCCAGCCATGTTTACCGGGTGTTTTAAATCAAATGGTTTTCCACTCTCTTCTTCTACTCTAACCTGGATATGTATATTCCCTCTAAATGCCTCTTCCTCATTCATACCCTACTAACGTAGTTAAATGTGGATAGCCGGCCATGTTCAGTGCAAATACATAGGGGAGAGTCGTGTAGTAACGGACACTTAAGGTTTTTAAATTTAATTTATAATTTTATTAAATGAAAATGAGACAAATGGCATGTAAATATTAAGATTACATGTGTATTTATATACCTGCTGTATTAAAATAGCTTATAGAAAATATTCTTCTTTCTAGAGTCATTAAAAAAAATAGGCTTAGTTCAGTTTAAANAAAGTACTGTCGGGTAGTACCGGACATATTACAATATTATAATTTTTTAATCAAATTTGGACACCAAACTTCTCTTATTGTCTTAAGATACTTTTTCACAAGAGTCACATTTATAAAGAGAGGGATTTAATTCAGTATTGGCACAATTCTTGTGCGCCCACCCATGGCAAAAGTCACACTTTATCCAATCCTTGTCAAAATTTTCTCCGCAGATTATGCAGTCGGTTTTATCTTCAACTTCTTCGCTCATAAGTTGTGCCGAAGTTTTGTTAACTTTTATGTTATTTTGATGTAGTTATATATATATTTTTTTATCGTGACTTCCAACTTAATTTTTGATTTTCCTATTTTCGTGAATTGTTTTCTTCTAACTGAGCTTTATAAGGACTTGATGTTAGTATTTCGCTCTTAGCACCACGTATTCTTCTAACATTTAATCTGCGTTCTGCAGCGACAGGCACTGGTGACACTTGTGTGATTATGGTGTGGAAAAACCCAGTTGAAGGAGTTGATGACTGTGGAGTCTTTGATGTTGAAGTTTGTGCGGTTGAAGTTGACTGTTGTGAAGTCATGGAAGTAAATAACTCTGGAAATGGAGGTTGTGGAGATACAGAAGTTGAGGCTCTTGGAGATTCAAATGTTGGTTGTAAATTTTCGTGTCCATAATTTGATGTGAGTGGGGTCTTAGGGGATATTGATTGTAGATTTCCTGGATCATTTTTCAATAGCTCTATGTCTTTCTAGACAGAGTCGGGAATATCTAGTCCTTACGATGGCAAATAGTTCAAATCTGTGAATATGTTTGGATTATATGGATATATACCTGTACATTCAAACACTTTTTTTTAAATCTATATCCATTCGGCAAATTTTGGTAAAAGCATAGCTTACTAATCCAACTACATCACAATTTGTTTTCCGGTCAGGAACTATTTTTACTTCATTTCCTAATTTTAACTTCGCTACTCTGTCTCCTAAGGAGCTTTTAGGAACAGCGTATGTATTTGCCGCCTGTCTCACTGTCATAGCGTTACTTAAAACCTTCTCTACAGCTATTTTCATGTTCTCTTCTTGCCACTTCCCACTTAAGCCTACTTTTTCCTTTTTCTTTAATTTAGGCATAGTGTAAAATTCCAGAATAGGTTACCTGAAAGAAAAAGTTCTATGAAGACAAAACAAATATATATATATATATATAATTTAGTGTTAGTTATATATATATATATATATATATATACCTAATCTAAGTAATCTTATCTAACCTTAAATTGAGTGTTTTATTTGAGCTTTATTTGTTGTTAATGTTGATAAAAACTTTGTGGCATCCCTCAGTTTGTCCGGTACTGGACGAAAACAACTTGTCCGATACTAGCCGATCTGTATGGCAATAAAATAATGATAGTCATTACAATAATATTTTCTTTGTTGAGCAAATCAATATTATAACTTATTCATGAGTTTACCCTTTACCTTATATCCAATAAACACACTAATTGTAATTACCGTATGAGAATGAGGAGTCTTGAAAATGTAGTTGGAACAAAGAAACAAAGCATATAAACTATACAAACCCTCGTGGGAACCTTACGGCTCAAGGGCGCGCCTTCAACTAACGGCTGTCTTTGGCTGCGATTAAGAGGAGTAATATTATACCTGAAAGAGTTCTCTAGCTAACTGTAGTTTATTGAAACATGATCTGTCCGATACTAGCCGCTGTCCGGTACTATACGACTCTCCCCTATTAATAAAAAGAGAGCCAATGAACAACAGACCAATTTTTACACTTAACAAACATACAATAAAAATATACAAATTTTTAACCAAATTAAAGTTCCTCTTCTTCTTATTTTACCATTTGAATGTTGTACAAAACATTGTTTAAATATTCGACTAGCCCGTATGGATATTAGAAAGCTAAACACGCGATTATTTTAAATATATATTATTCTTGCACCGTGTCTTAATACCCGGCTGGTCTTTTCGCACTTTAATGGTGTTGGGAAGAGAATTTTAGATTAAATGTTCCCCCATTCACGTGGAGGAAGAGTAAGAAGTAATATAGGAAAAAACACCCTCACTAGGATCCGAAACCTCTCTAGCGAAGGACATTGGACGAACTTTGTGTGAGAATGATTAGGCGAACTTCCTTATCTTTCCAGACAGGACCTATGACCTTAGTTAAACATATACTCTTATTTGGCGGTAGTGCTGGAGATGAAGGTGAGGGGTCATCATGTAAATTTTAAAATCAGATGAAACGTTAGTTAAAATGACCGCTTCACTCGCCTATAGTCGATCATGTCAGATATGGTATATCCACGCAAAAATGTATTATGTACAATTATGTTTAAAAACTGTGATTTCATTAGATGTGCGTCAAACTATTTTAAAAGCCCGAACTCCTAAAGTCAAAAATCTAATATCTAATGGTCCTAACTAATCCACCATTAATTATAAATACATTAACAACCTTAGTAATGTAACATTACGATGTATAATGTTCCAATGGGACCACGCCCACTACGGACGTTAATGGATGTATCGCATCAATTAATACTACCCGCTCCAATAAATTCAATTAAATTTAGGATCCCTACAATAGTATTGTTCGCTGTTGTAGTTCTTGTAGGCTAAGAAGACATAATATAACCATGCTGGACAATATGTTTCACTACTCAATCCAAACCAATGTAATATATATTCTGTCCACGTACTTACCACATGAATCTGCTGTCAATAGAAT
>CABEEJ010006372.1:16443-32513 GCA_901482245.1 Timema douglasi
ATATCATGCTTCCTTTTGTTAAAATACTTGCACAACTTGAATTTTGTAAAGTTGTTTACTTCGAGTATGATTTCCAACAGAACTCATTATGATATAATGAGACCATTTATTGTCATCTGCGCTATTGTCATTAATTGAATAAACTTCTCATTGTTGAATTTACATATTTTTACAATTTCCATTTTTTTGTATGTTAGTTTACATCCTCTCCCTTTTATTACCTTTTAATGGTTGGGGTAGTATTGTGAGACGTAGAGAGGGTGTAACAGTAATATAAAAAGTATATAAATTCAAACTGCTATTTAAAGATGTAAATTTTATATGTTATAGTAGTATGCTTGAATATTAAATAGTTTAAAGGTATTCAATATATCGTATTGAAATATATACACATCCATCTATAATTTATAACTAAGTCAAATATAAAAGATCAAACACTTGCAGTTAATAGGTTTGGAAAATTGTATACATTTTCATCAGTTTTAAAAGGAAGTAAATAAATACAAAATTTAAAGAAATATTGAAATCGAAACACAGAATCAGTTTTGTTGATATATATTTTTTTTTTTTTCAAAAAGGTCCCAATTCGCGATTGCCCTTAAGAGTTCATTAACCTTTTGCAGGCCAAATTAACTAAGGTAGATTCAAAAAAATATTTTTAAAAAATAATTAAAATTTGTGTATAGCTTACAAAAAAAATCGCTAATAAAATTTGATAATTATTTTTAATATGTAGCTATTTAGTTACATCGGACATAGGTATTTTTTAAAGATAATATAAAAAAATCAGACATAAAATAAAATGTAGTCATCTTTCTACATCGGGCTGGAAAGGGTTAAAATAACGAGTATAAAAAGGCAGACTTTTGTTTAAATTAAAGGTTTTTTTTCGCTGTAAATGTGTGATACTCTTTGAAACTACACACAGGCTCCTTAGAATTATATGTCGCAAACCACTGCTTATCCTCTTAAATTAGGAATGTAGAATTGATTATTATGGATTGGTACCCTTCGTTTACCTTGAAGGGAAGCAAACTTACCTCTCAATGTGCCATTATGTATAAGCTTACAATATAGGTACATGGTGTAATCAAGTTAAGCCCGTTCAGGGTAAACGGAGTGTACGTTGTTCTAAGAGTTTTACCCGTGACTATACTCTTGATAATATACACTTTCCACCAGCCTCGAACTTGGCGCGGTCCAGCAGAGATGGAGGCTGCAAGTTCAAGGGCGAACTTTCCCCGCACTCCGAACATCAGATCCCTGCAGGAACTTAGGCCGTGTCTCAACTACTCCTCTGTGACCGTGTTCCTACTAATCCCCACACTCGGGCCATTCTCAACTAGCAAACTCTCTTTCACGCTAGTAAGAACCCGCTTCACCGGCCGGCGTCACTCTCGTGTTAGACTGGAGTGGCCTGCAGATGACGGGAACATCGGGGTTCGAATCTCAGTTGGGTGTACTGAGAATGGTTTTCCACTCTTCCTCCACGAAAATGCAGGTACACTTCGTCTAAATTCAACCTTCATCATCCCTAACCCATGAGATTAATAGTATTGTACATATACTTATAATCTGGGCAGGTAGTAAGACGCAGTGCTTAAATTTAAAAAAATCTTTATCTTTACTATACCCGCACCGGTGGCCACGTAGTCTTATGTATTTGACTCATATTGCACAAGGTCATCGTTGACGTAGAGCTTGTGACTCGATCCTCGGCTGGGTGCCTAGAGAATGTTTCTCAAATGTTATTAAACTTATTTTTATATTGCTCCTCCACACTAATTCGAGTGAAACAGAGCTAAGATTCGACTTAATAGAAATCATTCTTATCTTTTATTTGTAAAGACACACTCTCGTCATGTTGGTGCTGCACGCATTTTATCTAGAATGGCCAAGTCTCACTCCAGACTATATGAAATGCTTGTTTTGATTTTCTACCCTCTTTCCAGGCCTGCACAGGCTTCCAATTTCAGTTTCATACTGTTTCTCTGCTACGAATGTGTCCTAAAAATAATAACTATAACAAAACAACTACCTTTATCTGCGTGCGTGTGACGTGTGACCCCCACTCCCCAAACACTTATTCGCTTGACCGCGCGACAAGGAAAAAGAAAGCAAAACCTTCACGCACATGCGCGCCAGACCTTCTTCGTTATTGTTACCATTGTCACACGAACCCTCACAGGTGTCCTATTACGAGTTGTCCTTCTCTTTTGCACCGACCCACAGTGCGGCCAAATCCCGAAAAACTGACCGAAACCTCAAGTGAACCTCGATTCAAACAAAAATTGGTACATAGGGGTTTTCGAGGTCGCTGATTATGAATACAAAGTAAAAATTACTATAAACAAAATGGCGACCCAATATGGTGGCCGCATATTTGAAAAATATATCAAACCATGTTGAAAACTAGCATATATAATGCAGTTTTAGGGGTCGTTGACTATGAATGGCGGCCACACATTAGAATAAAATATCAGACTTTAATGAAAATTAAATACATGGGCTTTTTCCAAGACACTAATTACAATACTATGAAAAGATTTTGTTTATTATAATAACATTTTTAAATATTACACAAAAATAAAATACAAATAAGTAAAGGAAGACTTTTTGCTTAATCTAACAAAAACATTAAAAAATATCACAAATAGTTAGTCCAAAATAATTAATTAAACGAAGAAAATTCATTTGCTATGAAAGCAACATTACTAAGGGTTATTATGAACCAATTAATCCGAATCAATGCCAGAGTCAAGCTGGAATCCACATCAGTAGTCGGAATCAGAATCACCTTCCGAATCAGTTTCAATGATAGGGCCATGTTCCATTTCTGTTTCAACCGCTATTTTAGGAGAGAATAATAAGTCTACAGATTCCTGGAATAAATTCTTTAGTTTTTTTCTTTAGTGGGTTTCTGATACTGGACATGTACGGATCAGAAGTTATCAAGAGCCGATTGAAAATATCTTCCATTGTTTTGGCTCTCGAACCCTTTCGCGAGATGTCTTCACGATATATTTTAGTATCTTTGTTTCTAGCTTCTTGAGCATCTTTGGATGGTTGGCCGATTGGTAACAATGCATGAGCTATTATTTGTGTACTGTGAATTAATATCTTGGGTACTGAAGTAGGCATATGATAGCACGGGTATAGTTCGACTAATTTTATCACAGTTTCCACCGCATTTTCTTGAAATTTCTCACAATTTACCTCATGGCTACTCAAAATAACCTGCAGGACACGTGAGAGCGTTTGATTAAACATTCATCCAACTCTGTTATTAAAGCAGATACAGTTGAGTTTTCGAAAAAGTGCTGAGCTGTATTTACATCAATTGTACTACCGTATCCAGGCTTTGGACGTCGATGGTTAGCCCCAATTTTTGGTCTTTGGTCTTTTGGTCTTCTGTAATCTGCTTCTCTTCCGCACTATGCCCTGGCCATTTTTTTAAATGCCGAAGTTGTAGGACAAATAAACATAAACAAAAATAAACAAAGGGACAACTATCTTTATAAACTAATTTTTTTAGAAGCGCGTGCCAGTTTTATTTTTTGTTTTTATTTCAATATTGAAATGATGAAAACAAAAAGTATATCACCATTTTGGATTTCATAAATTATATGAATAAATATTACGAACATATAATAATTATTTTTACTATTTTATTTTTCATAATTTATAAAAATAACTATTATATGTACGTAATATTTATTAATCTAATTTATTAAACATAAAATATTTTCTATTTTTAAGAAAATCTTAAACAAAAATTATTGATAACATTTACTAAAAACAATATTATAAAATAGGTTAACTACGTATAATATGAATAGGTAATAAGACGCGTTGATAAAAAAAACAATGCTGATTTTTGAAGAAAACCATGTTTACGTTAAAACCAGTCACACCTCTATTACATTAGGTAGGGCCTATATTCTCTCAACACCGGTAGTAACGCACTGCATGCCCGGTCGAGCAACACATGGATGTGAAAAATAAATGATAGCATTATCGGCAGCTACTTTTTTTAAATATATTTCGTAGGATTGTAGAGTGAACTAAAGCCCTAAACTTGGAACTTCATGTTATATGGCGTTATATGTAACTATTCATATAGTTTAAAATATAAGTCTCTAAAACTTTTTTGATTTCTTAATGGCACCGAATTATGTTTTATTACACCAAGATAAACATTAAATTTAAGTTGCATAAATGTAAAAACATTTTCTACATACCTGCAAGAATCGTTTCTATGACGTAGAATTAAGATTAAACACTTTAATCCAAAGTTATTTCATTTATAACGAACAGTATTTTTTTTCTTGCTTTATTGTGTGATGCGTGCAATCTAAACGAAGGCTAACTTTGAACTGAAGTAACAACGCAGGTATAAAGAGTAGGCCCTTCCCCTTTTACGATATGATACACCAATCATCCCTCTATCCAACCCACAGGTCGGATTTTTCAGAATCAAAATTTAATTTTTAGAGATTTTGGCCAGGCCACCGGGATTTTACCTCACTGTGCGACCCTGTTAAGACATTTGGCGGAGCAGGCTACGCGGCAAGGCGGGGATGATGATGGACGTGGAACTATTGCCTGAAGCAGGCTACTCCTGGAATAAGGAGAACTAGGGCCGTATGTATACGCTAGTTTCTGGAGTCAATCAATCTCTAGGTGTACTAAGGATTGTTTGTATGAATAGTCTAATCTCTGGAGTCAATCACTCTCCCGGTGTACTAAGGATTGTAGGCCCATATATATAGTTTGGTCCATAAGTCGACCAATTTCCCAGTATACGAATAACAAGCCATTCAGGTCGAATGGAAGATTGGCAGACCTCCTGAAATCATCTCTACGGCACTTGTATTCATCATGTTAATCGATGGTGCTTGTAAGTATGTTAACAAATTACACCATATAAAGGAAATAAAGATTGTTTTAAAGAAACGCGGGTTAGGGTGGCTTAGGTTTGATTTTCAGCTTAGCGCATTATTATTATATATTTTTTTATCTTTTTCGTGTTATGGTTTCCCATCCGGGTCAACTTACTGATATCCAGTTCTAGAAAAGCACAATAATAATTTTTGTTTTTATTAATTGAGGTGCTGACCAACAATCACAAGTTCCTGTAAAAGTTTCGCCTTTAAAAAAATATATATTTCCTAAAGTAATAATACAATCCTACAGAAATTTAACAAGGAAAAGAGAAATTATACGGCAATAAAGGTTGGTAATTGAAAGCCTAACATTTAAATGAATAAACAATACAAATAAGTATTTGTAAACAATTCAAGGTGAAGACATAAAATTATGTCATTATAGAAATGGACGTTTCTTAAATTATTATGATAAGCTTAATGGAGGGCTATAAAACGGTCTTTCGTGTATTTCACACAGTGTAACTTTAGCTACAGTCCGATTTAGATTAGAAGACACTTTTGACACTTGTATTAAAGTTGTTTTACTAATTTTATATCAATACGTAAACTCATGCTAGGTCCATACTGTAACTTTTGATAAATGAAATAAATAATTATTGAATAATGCTAGTACTATATTAAAATGCCATCAATGTTGACCGAAAAAAAATGTTTGTATTGTCTACAAATTCCTTTTTGCCAGAATCCGATTATACAAGAGGGTGGTTCCGTGATAAAACAATTATTGTGTAAGTCTAATTAGGTTCCGCCACGATAGTGCATTAATTTGTTTTTATTTTAGCACGTTTAATGCGGTTAATTTTTAAGTTTCAAAACACACGGGAAATATTATTTAAAGCTCTTGCACTGCTTAAACACGATGCTTATTACTTAACACACATATTTTTAATACACAACCCCATTATTTATCCCTAAAGAGTATTCAAATATATACTGTCAGGAAGTTTAATACTGAACCTTTAACCACTAAGAAGATATAATTTTGGGGAATAAAATCAAACACCTCTCCATAAAAGACATACAAAATCAAAATCGCAATATGTAAAATATTTAGATTTATCGATTCTTTTATAACTGCAACTTTCAAAAACAAAACTTTTATTTAGAAAAACCAAACAAAATTAACTGCTCAAGTAAGGCAAAGCTACTGAGTTGTGAAATATCTCCTATTTTAAATTTAGCTAACATAAATTTAATTATATTGGCTAATCGCAAACTCGTAATAATATTGGCTCTGCCGAGTCTAATTTTATCTCAATTAAATGTATACAAAAAATTTATGTATTGCGAGTTGACTGTTTTAAAAGTTTATTTTGCATTGTTTTAGTATAAAGTGTAATAGTTTAGTGAATTTGCAAATATAATTATATTTATAAAATGTTACAAAAACTACGAAGTTAAAATAACCGTACTTCTTAAAATTTGAAGTTCGACAGCTAGAGCCAAAGCCCTTAAATTATCTTGGAACCTAAACTGGAACGGATTAAAGAAAGTTTCGATTATACTTCTTGAAACTCAAAACTCTAACATTTACATAAATTAAAGAAATATTACATTTTTGTTAAAAACAATCATTTAACTTTCGATATATTTTATTTAAAAATTTGCTGAAATATGGCACTAACACACGGGAATCGAACCCGGTCTAGATATTTGCTTCAACGTAACATATATTTGTTCCAACATAACATATATTTAAATACATATTTGCTAACACCTTTGTTATCTGTACCAAACGTATTCGACATTTTAACTAAATTTGATAAATAAAATAAATTATTTTTAATTTAGAGTACTGTAGGTACCTCAACAATTTAACTGATTTGGAGTTGTTGTTTTTTTTTGTAAAAGAAAATACATTTAATGTGAATATACCAATACCATTTATTTTTTTATTTTTGTTAAAACTCTAAACCGTTGAAATGAGCTTAAATGACGATTAGAGATTCGTGGGAAAAATTGTTACAGCTGAAAGGTACAACCTAACGTTCAGAACCTGTTTGTTGGGAAATGAATGGAGAAGCGCTCTATAATGTGTTTATTCGAGTAGTTACACTCCCACCTTATACGCCTCATCAAGTCTAACAACGATATTAAAGGTGCCCGTGGCAAATCATAAAAATAAAAATATTAGGCGTGATAAGTGCATTCTTTTGACAGTCTATTTGCAGAAAGCTATTTTGTCGGATAAAGTTGTAGAATTATAAAATATTTGGCCAGAAACATTATCTTTATATCTTATTTTTATTACAAGGTAACTTCATACTTGACATTTGGAAATTTTGGGACAACTCAAAGGTTTAGTTGATCAAGGAAAATGTATGGGATTATTTACATGAGTACAGAAATTTGGTCATTATTCAGGGAATTTGAAATATTTTGAAAACATATGAAACTAATAACTTTCGAAAAAATAGTGCAAGAACAAAAAAAACACACTAGGCCTAATGCAATAAAATATGATTTTCACAATAATATCTGTAATGACAATCACGTCATCTACATTCCAAATTTCATAGGAAGAGCCTTTTTAAAATACTTTATTTTATTATTTGATAAAATTTAAAAATATTATTAGTGTTAGTTTATAGTTATTAATAATTTATTTCAAAATGACAGCTACAGGTCACACGATATAGCGTATGAGTACATGAAAATAGATCTAGTACATTTTCTAGCTATTGCTATGAAAATTGGACTGTACTTTCAACCTTGGGAAACAACATAGATATATACATTTTACAATCCAGCTTTTAATTACTAAATCAAATTTTGTTAGCACCTCATCTTTCTACCCGTTCGTGTTATACGCTTAAGTATTAACTACGCTAATGGTTTTAGGGATTAGGAAGGTTATATTTAAATAAAGTGTACCTGCATTTGTATAGATGGAAAATTTGAAAAAACCACCCTCAGTACACCCGACCGAGATTCTAACCTTGATCACCCCGGCATGGGCAGTCTAGTCCATTGCGTGTCTAGTGCCTTAGAACATGCGACCACCGAAGTGGGTTTAAATCATTTAAATTAGATCCTGTTACTGGGATAAGTTTGCGTTTATTTATTTCTCAAAATTTTCGAAGTCGTTTGACAGTAAAATTTGTATTAGACAATATTAGCAAGTGTATAGCTATAAGTTATAAATAGTGATTCAAAAATTTCACATCATTACATTTCACGGGTAAAAGATGCTATTTTATGCTTTTCCTGTATCGTTGTTAAGGGGGACGCCTAGGTAAGCGAGAAATTGCCGTGCAGACGTTCAGCTTTAAAGCAATATTTAATTCTACGATGCGTTATTTCAAAATATGGCTCACGCCAAAATAAAGTCTACAGATTCCAACATGGCTCTTTTTCCTCAACAACCCTATAATTTGAGTCTTATTAATGAAAAAAACTAAATGATAATGTGACGTCAGCTCATTTTCTAAGACATTTTAAGCATATTAATTTTGTGGAGCTATGAGACTAGGCTTGATGATAAAGGTATTTAAATTTAGCCTTCCTCCAACAAATAAAGTAATTTTTTGATGATCTCATAAAACAAATATATTTGGGTGTGACGTTTGTAGATACAACACAGAGTAGCAGAACATAATATGCCAAACCGTTCAGATAATCCCAACTAATGACACACCCAGGCAAAGTGGACACTGACTTTATTATCTGGTCCTTGTTGCTGGAATGGGCTGATTGCTATTTGCTATCATTTTCCATATAACACCCCCCCCCCCCCCCCCCCCCANCCCCCTCCCTGCTAAAATGTTACACACTCAAAAAATCTTAGTGATCCATATTGTCGAATGACCTTAAACTGCCTGCCCAAGTGAATATTCAACTCTCGGGGGGGCTCTCGTCATTATTGTCTCCTGAGACGGAAAATAAAATACTGCATGCGGTGCAGAACTGACGCAGACCATTAAAAACGTGTGCAACGCTTCGCTAGGAATTGGACGCTAAATACCTCGAGCTCTCGCATTTCTGCTCTCCATTGTTGCGCAACACGCGACGGCATGTCCTAAACATTACTACTGTCCCCTTGGGTTCAACTCGAGCAAATAATACCACTTCGTAGTTCACAGAACAAAGGACCTTGGGCATTCCCCACTTCGCGTTATTTCTCTACCTCGTCATAGGTGCACACTGCATCGTACGTAAGAAGATATATCACGTCACGTGACACCTCTACTGGCCAATAAAATTTCGAGCTATGGCTGGTTCATACAAATAACTCTATTGTTGCACACTAGCATTGTTATTGGTTGGCTGGTTCTTCTCTTACGTTTGATATGTAATATATTTTATTTGGTTGACATTCATTTGAAGCCTTAATGATGTTTTTCAAAGTGTAGAGTTTGTTTAGTATATTATGCTATAAAACAAAAATATGACTAAAAACTTAGTAGTCTACTAACTTTTGTAAATATACCCTCCGTTTACCCTGAAAGGTATTAAGCCTACCTTGTACGTTTTCACTATTTATTTATGTATTGTATTTATTTTTTATATATTCGGGCGAAGTAAAGGCAAGTTTTCCCTGTCTTACACATGACCAATACATAAACTAAACAAGCTTATAGTAAAAATAGTAATCATCATTGACTAAATTTTAAATGTAATAGTTATATTACCTCCATTCATCCATCATTTGTGTATACATAGTTTTATTTGTAATGTTTACAAAAGCTATGAAGCACTATATTCGTCTAGAAATAATATTTGGTTTGGGTGAGGATTTGAAAGCAGCCAACCCAGTCAAGTGGAGCTAGCCCATTACACGCCCGTGATGCCGCAACTGATAATGAACGGGAATAAACGTCAGGCTTTGTCAATCGGAATGCTTGTGGAGTTTCAACTCGTGTATTAAGCTGATGCTGAGTTTTCAGTAGTTTAAAATCTGTTTCTAATTACTGCGGTGAGGAAGACTGTAATATTTTGTGTAGAATGAGAAAATGTAGATTGGCATAGCTTATAAAATAAAGTAATAGTATAGACAAACAATCAAAGTAAGAATGATATCGTTCAAGGTAATAGATTGTATATATATATGTATATATTTACCCGCCTCCCCTAGTCGCCCGCCGTTAGTAAATTATCATTTTATTTGTATCTCTAAATATTTCCCAATAAAATACTTGTGTTCGCACTTTATTTCTCAACAGTTCAATAATAAAAGACTCTATTCTATGGAATTTGTTTGTTTCTTTTGTGAAACATTTACTCTAACAATTTTTATTACTCTACCGATACGTTGTACAAATATTATTTGCATAGTATCTTAAACTCATTGTTCTTTTTTTTAAATATAATATACACATATCCCCCCACAAGGTAATACTAACACAGTTGCTAGTCATAACAATAACCAGAGTATATGTTTCGTTTTCTAAACCGTGAAATATTACTTTACTTTACCATTCTATTTGTATTTCTATGGTTTATCGCATCCGTGAATCTATTACGACTTTTTTAATAATGAAATAATCTAAGTAGGCCTCTATATCCGTCTATTTCTCTAAATAAAATTTTAGCATCGCGTCTTATTAACTTATGTTATAACGCATATGTACTAATTACTCTAATGAACTAGGGATGAGGAAGGTTGAATTTAGAGGAAGTTTGCCGACTTTTGCTTGGAGGGAAACTGTAAAACTATTTAGGAAAAATCGGGAAAATACTGGGAATTTTGTAGTGAGTGGTGGCAATCCTGTTACACTGACGCTGGGATAACAAGTTAAACCAGTATAAAAATAGTCAATATCTTTGTGAAGAACCCCAGAAATCAAGCCAGGGTCTTCTATAGCTCATCTACGGTAGGAGTGTGGGTAAGTTATAACTAGCACACAGATTTATCTGATTACCAAACCCTTCCTTCACCTCTGACAATACATCTTGTGAATGTGGGGAATGCCAGGCCTCCACCGTGGTTCGGATTCCACGTTAAACTGTAGGTCCTCCATTTCATCTCACAATCATCCTACCATTACACATTAGCGTAAGTGCGTATAACCCGAACGGGTAGTAAGACGTGGTGCTAATAATAATAATAATAATAATAATATAACTAGCAGAAGGTTCTTTATTGTCAACATTGGCTGATTGTCATTAATGTCGACACAGTCGGAAATAATAATAATTATTATTTGCTTAGTAATGCTATGCTATCAATAAAAAAGTTTTATCGAGCGATTATAATGATACTTCTAGCCAATGTTTGCAATAAAGAATCTTCTGTTAGTTGTCACTTATCTACACTCCCACCATAGATGAACTATAGATTTGTGGCCGGCCATTCTTTAAATACTTGGTGTTAGGTAAATTAATCATTCAAAATTGAATGTTCTAGTCAAGGGATGTGTACACTTACTTACGGGAGCGCCAAATGAAAATAAATAAATCCTAAAGACTTTTATTCATTAATTTTTCATTAAAAACTATTTAAAACAAATGATAAACACACTTAATAATTATAATAAATGGCATGAATAAGTTTAAATACATTGAGAATGTATAACAATCATAAATACCTCAGTGGCTTAGTATGTTTGTAAGTTTGTTCAGAAGAGTTATATGACGAGGTGTGAGATGAGTGAAACTGTGAGGCGGTAATTATCAAGAGAGAAAACAGATGGCCATCTGTAAGTCGGTGTCTAAGATTACTTTTTTTAAGTCTCATAGGTGAAAACTATTAATTGCATGAATATGAGGATGCACACAATGCTATGTACTTTACGACATGATTTACCAAGTTAAGAATAGTTGATTTTTTTGTATACAAATACAGTTTTACTATGTTTAAAAAAAAGCCTGCTTCACAACGCAACACATTGAGCTAATCGGAGGATCATATTTGGCCCGTGGGCCGTAATTTGCTAATCCCGGTTTTAGTCTAATCGTCAAAATTTCCATCAGTATATCAATTTGACTAGAATATTAATTTAAAGCTACAACTAACCATTTTGTAACAGGGCCTCCATAATGGTCGAGAACGTTGAAGTTCTGTGCTTTTGGCGCAAACTAATTGACTTTGAAATAGTTCAAATTCCGGTCGAGGCTAATTTTAATCTTCAATTATTTCGAAAACATCGCATAGTGTTTAAAACTTTATCCAAATTCTCTATTTTGTTCATTTTCACTCAAATTACTTTTAAAAAAAATGCCGCGTGGGCATTTCTAACAGGGCGAACCAAACCGCTGAATTAAAACACTACATTGTCATACAGAGGCACGAAGCTTAGACCGCGAGCTAAACATTGGCTAGAGGCGTTGAGCCTACTTTGCAGGCGTTATCAGCAATACCAAACTCTTGCTAATCGTTTATTCCGTATTATGTTATATGTGACTATAATTAAATGTTATGACATTATATCTGTTGACAGATAAAAAAAAAATATTATCTATAACTTACTTCAAGCTTTTCATATACAAAAAGACGTAATTAACTAATATCAATAACATATTCATTTTACCCAACGTTTAGCAATAAAGATTGGATAAAACATTATTTATTACTTTATTTAGTACATTATTGTGTATACTAAATAAAACTAACAAAAAACATTATTAATGTATGATTGATTAAATAACCAAGCTATTATATTTGTTAGTTATGGTTATGTTCGCATCTAAATATCATATTCATTAAATATAAAAAATATCTGGACATGGCAATCGAACCCGGGAACTTTGGCTTGGTACGACCATCCTCTACCATTGAGTTATAATTAATGTATATTATTAAATACTGAGAACATTTTATTACAATACTTAGTACATCATCAAATTTTGTGGCTATTTCTCTTCCAAATTTCTTTGTCTACTCTGCCTAGCTCCTCTCTTTCCTACACGCTTCGTGTCTAACTACCCTTTCGGGTTATCCGCATATTCCTATTACTGGGGTAGGAAGGAGAACATTAGTATTTGGAGAAAATGTACCAGAGTTCGCGTGGAGATAAGTGGAAAATCACCTCATAACATCCAGCCTTCCCATCACCGTCAAACCACGCTAGATGGGACTAACCTCCTCCGCACCGCCATACCCACTGTTGTTTGTAGTTCTCTTAGCAACCTAGTTTAAATCTCCCGAACCCCGTTTCTCACCCCATCATCCCATAGTGAATTGTCTGAGAATGTCCGAGTCTGTTGAAAGTTTACTCTTTGGGTAATGAGGTGCTAAATATCATGACGCAACTCAGCCGTGCATGAATCGCAGGTTATTAATGACTGCAACAGGTCGTGCAAGGGATGGAATTTGCTTCATCCATCAAATACTTTCACGAAGGTTTTTTTTCTTCCACTGAAGTCGCCAACGATTAATCGCTTTTAAAAAAACAACATTAATTTCCTGTACTTTTAGACATTTACAAATGTGAAATAATAATGATAACTTATTTAAAAAATAATATTTTGCAGACAGAACAAAAAGCTAATTAATTAAAAACAACGTGGTGGAGGTAAAATGCGTGGCTAGTTGCCGAAATGTTCTATCCTGATTGTTTAGATTCCCACGCATAGTATTTGATGTATTTAAGTTTTTTTATATATATCAAAGATTAACATATTCAGGTCACTTATATTAATCAAATCGAATTGATAAGGTTATAGAAATAATCACTTTGATTATCTCTCCTCATATTTTCAAAATATCATATAAACCTGATATACTCAATGTTTGAAGAATAGTGTGACCAATCTTTTACAATTTAAAATATATTTCTTGTAGGTTGAATATGTAACTTTAATTACTTTAAAGTTTGTAGTGAGAGTTAAAATAAATTTTTTGTTTTACTTCATTTAGTTAATGTGTTTTTATTTATTCTCTAGCTTTCTACTGGAGCATAGTAAAATTGTATCATATCACTCTCTTTTACGCCGTATCGAATGTAAGAAAATCAACTATGACTCACTCTTTGACTAAATAAACTCGATTACATTTATCAACTATAGCAAAAATCGTTGAACTTTATACATACAAAAAATAGTGGACGTAAATCAAACGTAGGTTGGTTGACTGGTAATAAAAACTATCTCAACTTTGTCCAACAATGATGATGAATGTGTTCCCTGCACACACGAGATCTCATTCCCCCTCCCACCGTCTTTCCCTCCTTTTGGACAGGGTAGGAGGAACCCCCCACCGCCGACAACCGGTCTCTGTAAATTTGGCGAGGGATCCCGGTGTAACGGCTCCCGCAGCTACGCGGGAGAGAACCGCGTGGCCAGTTCGTGAGTAATTAGGGCTGCTCCATTAGACAGATTGTCGGCGGCCTAATGAAGCGATTAGCAAACCTCCTCTTGGTCATCAAGATCACCAGTTGTTTGTGTATCAGGTTGATTTATCAGGATTTCAGGTTCTCGGTTTAACGTATTTGATACATCATTATTATCCTTCGGTTAGGATAGTTTTACTTTTTAATTATTCGGATGAACTCTTGGGAGGTATTTTAGCATCACAATTTAAACATATTTTATTTTAATAAAACTGGGAATAAACTCGGCGCAAGAGGGCTTGTCCCTGAGCTGAAAGCCAGGATTAAAATCCTTGTTAGGCTCACTCACGTTTGTTTTGAAACTCTTTCTTAAGACAAATTCTTCTTAATTACCTTCCGTATTCCAAAATTATAAGCTCCAGTCTTTATGCAGCCAAGTTTCTTACATAAATTAATGCTACAACAAACACGTATTATGTACATGCTATTTTTGCTGATATTTAAATAAAACACTTTTAAACATTAACTTTAGATAAAGAACTAGTTAATTTAACAAATCTAATATGAGGGTTGTTTATTAACTATTATTATTTCTTATAGATATTTTATTAATTGTATGTATATTTTTTAATTTCCAGCTGTCCATGACCTTCCTTCACCAACACCTGTGTTACGTAACTCCAGTATTTCTTACTTTTGTAAAAAAAAATTATATATACTTACACACAAATCTGTTAGTCTTTTGTATGAAGCATGATTTGTTTAAAAAAAAATCATATGTTGCTCAAAATTGGTTTACCACTTAAAGATAGGTCAGACCATTTTATAACATAAATATAAATGTTGCTTAAAAAAAACCTTTCCCTAAAAGCACAAATTAACGTCTACTCTTTAAGTTTACTTCTCCCCCCCCTCCACCCTTAACTTCGTCCAACCCTAACCGGAGCTTTGTAATACATAAGTTTTATTTGACTAATAAACTGTCCCTTTTTTATTTAATGTTCATATACACACATTATAAACATATTTACAGATGCACACGTGGTATAGTAATTTCATTTCATTTTATTATATTTTATTAAAGTGTTAGCCAACCGTTAATAATAATAATAATAATAATAATAATAATAATAATAATAATAATAATGATAGGGGTGGATATGTTCGGTTACTAGAATCCACTGGTTCCCTAATAAAACCGGAACCGATCTTGGTTCCAATAAAAATGGCCTCTCGGTTTTTAAATGTAATTAAAAATTTTATTTTCTTAATTATATTAAAATAGCTATTAATTTTACATCATTACATATTTGACACACAACTTTTATTTACTTTTTAAATAGGTTATATATTTCTTGGGACATGTGGCTAGTTATAGTTGTTATTGATGTCGCGTTTACATGTTTTGGTGGAGTTCACTTGGTTTGAGATTAGTTTGGAACAGAGAACCGAAATAGGAACCGGTACCGCATAAAGGTTGGACCCGACCCATAACAAGCACATATACTCCATTCACGGTAAGAATTACTCTCTGAAAGGTATTTTTTCCTACCAATATCCTACTATATAATATATTTATGGTAGGGAAAATGCCCTTTCAGATATCAATTCCTACGGGAACAGACTTTATATACATGGAGTTTAACTTTTATAATATACTTAATGTTAATATGGTAAACTTTGCTCAATTTTCCATAGAAAATATCACCCGCTTCATTGGCCGAATGATCTAAGGCTTCGCTTTTGTGTTAGATTGGCCTGCTGATAACAGGGAGATCAAGGTTCTAATCCCGGCTAGGTCCACTGAGAGTAGTGTTTTCCTAAATGGTTTCTTACTCTCCTTCCACGCAACCAGGGGCGCACCCGTGGGGCTGAGGGGGGGGCTTTAAGGGCTGAGCTCCCCCCCCCCCCC